>WNWK01006510.1:0-105000 GCA_009830355.1 Cherax destructor
CATGGTGCGTGCTGATTCTGCCTCGAATATTACCTTGAGGGTCGATTTCTTCCCTTTGTGTACCACCCGATTCTCCGAAAATTTGTCACTTGGGATGAGTCTCCCCCTATTGCTAGCATGATACCATCGATCTGTTCTGTCTCCTCCTGTTTCCTTCTGTCGTGGGTGTCTCCTTCGACTTCCTTCAGGCCATAGATGAAAATCGACTTCTCCCTTTCCTCCTCCCACTGTGTCTCCCATTGCCTTGTCAAAGGTGCATTATCCTCTCCCGGTGCTGTCATGGATGTATTCCCCGTGTTCCTTTGTGTGTCTGTATCTGTGCGTGCGCTCGTATGTGTGCACGCTCATGTGGGCGTATGACCCACTTAATATTTGTACTTATAAGTCATTACAATTGTGACCGGGTGTGGACGTGTCAGTGGCTCATTACTTTGTAATTTGTTCATGATTGTAACCCTGTATAGGAGTGTAGATGGTTCATTACCTTTGTAACTTGCCATGATTGTGACTAGATCTACCTGGAGTTCATTACCTTTGCAACTAGTTCAGCTATCATAACTTTGGGGCCAGTCCCTGGACCCATTAAGTACCTCTGTAATCTTTTGACTACCGCCCACAGGATGGGTATGGGGCACATAATAAAGATGTTAAACTAAATGAAAGTAGTTTCTTAGATTATGTATTGGTGGATAAAAGGTTGATGGGTAGACTTCAGGATGTGCATGTTTATAGAGGGGCAACAGATATATTGGATCATTATTTATTTGTAAATACAGTTAAAGAGGTATATGGAGCAAAAGGAAAACAGCAACAGCTCTGAGTGGCTCTGGAATGCACCATTTCATTTTGACTTCTTCTCTAATCATTAGAGTCTGGTGGTCTGGTGGCTAAAGCTCTCGCTTCACACGGCGAGGGCCTGGGTTCGATTCCCAGCCAGGGCAGAAACATTGGGCGTGTTTCTTTACACCTGTTGTCTATGTTCCCCATCAGTAAAATGGGTACCTGGGTGTTAGTCGACTGGTGTGAGTCGCATCCTAGGACACTGACCTAATCTGCCCGAAATGCTCAGCATAACAAGGGACTTTCTATATAGTAGTATGTCACTGATGTCAGCTAGGCCTGTATACCATGTACATGTACTTGTAGTAAATAAAGATATTATTATTATATTATTATTATTATTGTACACTGTACATTAAACATTGTCCTGGATGCTCTAGAAGACAAACAGAATGCAGATGTAATACGTATACACAGACTTTGCAAAGCCTTTGACAAGTGTGACCATGGTGTAATAACGCACAACATGCGTGATAAAGGAATAACAGGAACAGTTGGTAGATGGATCTATAATTTCCTAACAAATAGAACACAAGAGTAATCATCAACAGAGTAAAGTCTGACACAGCTACAGTGAAAAGCTCTGTTTCACAAGGCACAGTACTCGCTCCCATCTTGTTCCTCATCCTCATATCTGACATAGACAGAGACATAAGCCACAGGACCGTGTCTTCCTTTGCAGATGACACCCGAATTTGAATGACAGTGTCCTCCATTGAAGACACTGAAAGACTCCAGGCGGACATCAACCAAATCTTTAAATGAGCCGCAGAAAACAATATGAAGTTCAATGACAAGAAATTTCCATTTCTCCGATATGGAAAACGTGAGGAAATTAAAACTACGTCGGAGTATAAAACAAATTCCAACCACACAATAGAGCGAAAAACTAATGCAAAAGACCTGGGATTGATCATATCAAAAGATCTCACCTTCAAAGACCACAACATTGTATCAATCCCATCTGCTAGAAAAATGACAGGATGGATAATGAGAACCTTCAAAACCAGGGATGCCAAGCCCATGATGACACACTTCAGGTTGCTTGTTCTATTTAGGCTGGAATATTGCTGCACACTAACAGCACCTTTCAAGGCAGGTAAAATTGCTGATCTAGAAAATGTACAGAGAACCTTCACGGCACACATAACTGCAATAAAACACCTCAATTACTGAGAACGCTTGAAGTTCCTCAACCTGTACTCCCTAGAATGCAGGCAGGAGAGATACATGATTATATACACTTGGAAAATCCTAGAGAGATTACTACCAAACTTGCACATGAGAATCACTTCCTATGAAAGCAAAAGACTCTGCAGACGATGCAACATCCCCCAATGAAAAGCAGGGATGCCACTAGCATGATAAGAGACAACACAATAAGTGTCAGGGGTCGAAGACTGTTCAACTGCCTCCCAGCATACATAAGGGGGATTACCAATAGACCCCTGACTGTCTTCAAGCAGGTACTGGACAGGCACCTAAAGTCAGTACCTGACCAGCCAGGCTGTGGTTCGTACATTGCGTTGCGTGTAGCCAACAGTAACAGCCTGGTTGATCAGGCCCTGATCCACCATGAGGCCTGGTCACAGACCAGACCGTGGGGGCATTGACCCCCAGAACCCTCTCCAGGTATACTCCAGGTGTAGTGTAAATACTGGAGAAGGAATACATGGGTAAAGAAATCTACCCCTGCTGTGTTTGCCTTGCCCTTGCTCTGCCCTGCTGACTGTTTTGTTTGGCTGACTTAGTTATGATCAGGTACTACAGGCCTTTAGACTACCACCTGTGGTTGTAACACTATGTCATGTCAAAAATGTGTAGAAATGGCATGTAACACAAGGGTCTACTGTATCTTGCTACCATACAATGTTAATGCTTAAATTTTAAACTCAAGTTAATTATCAGGAAGTTTGTGTTTACCACAATTTGCCAAGAAAATTATATTTAGGACTGAAAGTTGCAGTGTTACTTAGGAAATCTGAATGAGGCAAAGTACTCAAGTTATAGTTACTAATGACAATGCTATAAAAAAGAAAAGGATAAGACACAAACAATGCTCATGAAGTCTCTAGAATATTCAGTTGCTGCTAAATATAATGTATATCAAAACTGACCACACAATGAAATGTTTAGAAATAAGCTGGGCGATGTCAGCATTTAAGGACATTTATAGATTGTGAGTGGCAAATGCAACATGGGTTTTAGTAGAACTTGCAGAGAGAGGTGTCATGGTCATTGATATGCTCAATAAAGGTTAGTACAGTATATTATAATACAGTCCAAGCATGAAACAATCTCTGAGCAACCCTATGCCAGTCCAGCAAAAATGAAATGACAAACAAGTGCCTTTATATATCTTATACTCACAGGTTTGGCTTATCACTGCGAGTGAAAGCAAAACATTTCCTCTCTGTTGCCTTCCTTGAGAATGTAAGTTGCTGTTTAACCTGAAAAATAAAGTATGGGCACATTAAAAGTATCTATTAACAAAATATATAATCTAGGTTGGAGGGAGGGGGTAAAGGAGGTTTTGTGGGCGAGGGGCTTGGACTTCCAGCAAGCATGTGTGAGCGTGTTAGATAGGAGTGAATATAGACGAATGGTTTTTGGGACCTGACGAGCTGTTGGAGTGTGAGCAGGGTAACATTTTGTGAAGGGATTCAGGGAAACCAGTTAATTGATTTAGTTGGACTTGAGTCCTGGAAATGGGAAGTACAATGCCTGCACTTTAAAGGAGGAGTCTGGGATGGTGACAGCTGGGAGGGACTTATTCTCAGCTGTTGTATCTGAGCGCTTCTGCAGAGACAGTGATTATGTATGAGTGAGGTGAAAGTGTTGAATGATGATGAAAGTATTTTCTTTTTGGGGATTTTCTTTCTTTTTGGGTCACCCTGCCTCGGTGGGAGACGGCCTACTTGTTGAAAAAAAAAAAAAAAAAAATCTTGAAACGTGTTTGGCTGTCCATATGTGGCCATTCCTAAAAGTGATAATCAGTAAATTACATTCAGCCTAAATGTACAAAGGAAAACAGTGTACTACAGTAAACAATCAATTTAACAGACTTTGGACATATGGGACCAAATCTGCTGGGTCAATTCATTCAGACAACAAAGTTCAATAGTTATATAATTGCTCATTGTTACAATTACAGCAAAACAATCTTACCTGCTTACCCTTATTAGTATGCTAAACTGAGAGTTTACTGTACTGTACTACCCAGTATATCAGTTATGAAAAAGTAATACATTTAATTTATGCAAAATCTGCAAAACTGTACAGTGGAACCTCTGGTCACGAATGCTCCTGAACACGAACAAATCGGTTCATGACCAAAAATTCGCCAAATTTTTGCATTTGTCACAAACACACAATCGGGTGCTAAACAAACACAGCCGAGCCAATTTTCACATTCCGTGCCATTTTTTCGCACGTGCCAATTTCCCCACTTCCTGTTGTTTCTGTACACCCGCCTTGTAGTTGGTCTCACTCAGACGTGCGTTCATTCGCTGTGAACTCCTTGTGTTGCATTTCGTGTGTTTTTTAATTAATTTTGTTTTCTTGGTTGTTTTTATTTTTATTAACACATCGGCCGATTCCCACCAAGGCTGGGTGGCCTGAAAAAGAAACTTTCATCATCATTCACTGTCTTGCCAGAGGTGCTTTACACTACAGTTATAAAACTGCAACATTAACACCCCTCCTTCAGAGTGCAGACACTGTACTTCCCATATCCAGGACTCAAGTCCGCCTGCCGGTTTCCCTGAATCCCTTCATAAATGTTACTTGCTCACACTCCAACAGCATGTCAAGTATTAAAACCATTTGTCTCCATTCACTCCTATCAAATACGCTCACACAGCTTGCTGGAAGTCTAAGCCCTCGCACACAAAACCTACTTTACCCCCTCCCTCCAACCTTTCCTAGGCCGACCCCTACCCCGCCTTCCCTCCACTACAGATTTATACACTCTCGAAGTCATTCTGTCTCATTCCATTCTCTCTACATGTCCGAACCACCTCAACAACCCCTCCTCAGCTCTCTGGATAATAGTTTTGGTAATCCCGCACCTCCTCCTAATTTCCAAACTCCGAATTCTCTGCATTATATTCACACCACACATTGACCTCAGACATGACATCTCCACTGCCTCCAGCCTTCTCCTCATTGCAACATTCATCACCCATGCTTCACACCCATATAAGAGTGTTGGTATAACTATACTTTCCTACATTCCCCTCTTTACTTCCATGGACAAGATTCTTTGTCTCCACAGACTCCGAAGTGCTCCACTCACCCTTTTCCCCTCATCAATTCTATGATTCACCTCATCCTTCATAGACCCATCTGCTGACATGTCCACTCCCAAATATCTGAATACATTCACCTCCTCCATACTCTCTCCCTCCAATCTGATATCCAATCTTTCATCACCTAATCTTTTTGTTATCCTCATCACCTTACTCTTTCCTATATTCACTTTCAATTTTCTCCTTTTACACACCCTACCAAATTCATCCACCAACCTCTGCAACTTCTCTTCAGAATCTCCCAAAAGCACAGTGTCATCAGCAAAAAGCAACTGTGACAACTCCCACTTTGTATTTGATTCTTTATCTTTTAACCCCACAACTCTTGCCAAGACCCTCGCATTCATTTCTCTTACAACCCCATCTATAAATATATTAAACAACCATGGTGACATCCCACATCCTTGTCTAAGGCCCACTTTTACTGGGAAATAGTCCCCCTCCCTCCTACACACTCTAACCTGAGCCTCACTATCCTCATAAAAACTCTTCACTGCTTTCAGTAACCTACCTCCTATTCCATACACCTGCAACATCTGCCACATTGCCCCCCTATCCACCCTATCATACACCTTTTCCAAATCCATAAAGGCTTCAAATACCTCTTTACCCTTATCCAAATACTGTTCACCTATATGTTTCACTGTAAACACTTGGTCTACACACCCCCTACCTTTCCTAAAGCCCCCTTGTTCATCTGCTATCCTGCTTTCTGTCTTACTCTTAATTCTTTCAATAATAACTCTACCATACACTTTACCAGGTACACTCAACAGACTTATTCCCCTATAATTTTTGCACTCTCTTTTGTCCCCTTTGCCTTTATACAAAGGAACAATACATGCTCTCTGCCAATCCCTAGGTACCTTACCCTCTTCCATACATTTATTAAATATTAGCACCAACCACTCCAAAACTATATCCCCACCTGCTTTTAACATTTCTATAACATTTTCTATATTCTAATTGTATTATATTTGTAACTACCAATAACATTGTACACTTGTAACATGCATTGAAATAAAAATTATTATTATTATTATTATTATTATTATCCCATCAATCCCAGCTGCTTTACCCCTTTCATTCTACCCACTGCCTCACGAACTTCCCCACACTCACAACTGGCTCTTCTACACTCCTACAAGATGTTATTCCTCCTTGCCCTATACACGAAATCACAGCTTCCCTGTCTTCATCAACATTTAACAACTCCTCAAAATATTCCCTCCATCTTCCCGATACCTCTAACTCTCCATTTAATAACTCTCCTCTCCTATTTTTAACTGTCAAATCCATTTGTTCCCTAGGCTTCCTCAACTTATTAATCTCACTCCAAAACTTTTTCTTATTTTCAACAAAATTTGTTGATAACATCTCACCCACTCTCTCACTTGCTCTCTTTTTACATTGCTTCACCACTCTCTTAACCTCTCTTTTTCTCTCCATATACTCTTCCATCCTTGCATCACTTCTACTTTGTAAAAACCTCTCATATGCTAACTTTTTCTCCCTTACTACTCTCTTTACATCATCATTCCACCCATCGCTCTTCTTCCCTCCCTCACCCACTCGCCTGTAACCACAAACTTCTGCTGAACACTAACATTACATTTTTAAATCTACCCCATACATCTTCGACCCCATTGCCTACACTCTCACTAACCCATCTATCCTCCAATAGTTGTTTATATCTTACCCTAACTGCCTCCTCTTTTAGTTTATAAACCTTCACCTCTCTCTTACTTTCTGCTTCTATTTTCCTTGTATCCCATCTACCTTTTACTCCCACTGTAGCTATAACTAAAAAGTGATCTGATATATATGTGGCCCCTCTATAAACATGTACATCCTGAAGTCTACTCAACAGTCTTTTATCTACCAATACGTAGTCCAACAAACTAGTGTCATTTCGCCCTACATCATATCTTGTATACTTATTTATCCTCTTTTTCTTAAAATATGTATTACCTATAACTAAACCCTTTCTATACAAAGTTCAATCAAAGGGCTCCCATTATCATTTACACCTGGGACCCCAAACTTACCGACCACACCCTCTCTACATGTTTCTCCTACTTTAGCATTTAGGTCCCCTACCACAATTACTCTCTCACTTGGTTCAAAAGTTCTTATACATTTTCTTAACATCTCCCAAAATCTCTCTCTCTCCTCTACACTCCTCTCTTCTCCAGGTGCATACACGCTTATTATGACCAACTTTTCGCATCTGACCCTTATTTTAATCCACATAATCCTTGAATTTACACATTTATATTCCCTCTTCTCCTTCCATAACTGATCCTTCAACATTATTGCTACCCCTTCCTTAGCTCTAACTCTCTCAGATACTCCTGACTTAATCCCATTTATTTCTCCCCACTGAAACTCGCCTACCCCCTTCAGCTTTGTTTCGCTTAGGGCCAGAACATCCAACTTCTTTTCATTCATAACATCAGCAATCATCTCTTTCTTATCATCCACACTACATCCATACACATTCAAACAACCCAGTTTTATAAAGTTTTTCTTCTTCTCTTTTTTAGTAAATGTGTACAGGAGAAGGGGTTACTAGCCCATTGCTCCCGGCATTTTAGTCGCCTCATATGACATGCATGGCTTACAGAGGAAAGATTCTTTTCCACTTCCCCATGGACAATAGAGAAAATAAAAAGAACAAGAGCTATCAAGAAAAAGAAGAAAAACCTAGATGTGTGTATGTATATATATGCATGTGCATGCCTGTGTAGTGTGACCTAAAGTGTAAGTAGAAGTAGTTAGATAGATATACAGTGGACCCCCGGTGTTCGTCCTGCTCAAAACACGCCCTTTTATGTAAGTGTATTTTTTTAAATGCTTTTATAAGTGTAGTTTTGGGGGTCTAAAAGGACTAGTCTACTTTACATTATTTCTTAAGAAAATAAATTTGGTTGGTAATGGCACTTGAACAGCATTCTGTTACGAAAAATGGACGAACACCGGGGGTCCACTGTACCTGTTATCCAGCGTGTTTATGAGACAGAAAAAAGACACCAGCAATCCTACCATCATGTAAAACAGTTTCAGGTTTCTGTTTCACAGTCACCTGGCAGGACGGTAGTACCTCCCTGGGTGGTTGCTGTATACGGTGTTTTTTTCTCTGTTATTTAAGGCTTTTTCTCTATTAAACTGTGCATTATTTTGTATAATTAAGGATTTTTCACTTTGATTATATTTTCTGTGCTTAACCCTTTCACTGTCAAGACCCCTGTTCACAAACTTGCTCTCAGTGTCGAAGAATTTAAAAAAAAAAAAAAATCTTATCAAATGATAGAGAATCTTTTCCCGATGGTAATGACACAAGTATGAAATTTGATGAAAAACTTACGAAATTACGCTCTTGCGAAGTTAGCAGTCTCGGAAATATACATGGATCGGCAATTTCACCCACTTTGAGCCCTATATTCGGCCAATTCCATTGTTCCAGTCAACCAAACTCATCGCTATTTCGCTAGAACTCCATTTGTTCAGAAATTGGAAATTTGGCCAATTTCACACAAATTTCAAAAGATGCCAATTTCAAAATAATGTCCAGAATAAACAATGCAGACATTCCTGGCACTAAAATAACATTTTCTCTGTTTATTAGTCACGTCTCCATGCCCCTCTTATATTGTAAAGTAAAGTAAAGTAAAGTAAATTTTATTTCATTGCAGATTACATAGGTATTGGTAGTTACAATGTAAATTGAGTGCAAGGAGAGCCACTGACATGCCATGGCATTAGGGGCAGCTTAATCTAGTAACTTAAAGACTATGTACTTAATATTAGAGAAATTTATTGAGTTTATTCTAGTTAAAAATTGTTTTCAAAATTACAATATGATGAAATTTTACTGTTTAAATTATTATATGATGATATTAGATTGTTACAGGTGTTTAGATTCTCGAATGGTAATATGGAATTGAGATTATCTTAAGGAAAATAACATTGAGCATTTTTGAAATTAACTTATAATATGAGTATTTAGTTTTGATTGAGTAGGGGGTAACATAATAGTAACATATTATTAAAAATTGAGATTATCGTATAGGAAAGTAATAATGAACATTTTTCAAAGTAGTTTATAGTATGAACATTTAGTTTTGGGTGAGTAGGTGGTTTTTGAGTTGTCTTAAATTGATTTTCAGACAAGATTATCTTAATATTTACTGGTAATGAATTCCAGATTCTGGGGCCCTTTATGTGCATAGAATTTTTACATAGGTTGATATGAACATGGGGTATATCAAAAAGTGATCTGTGTCTTGTGTTGTGGTCATGGGTCCTATTAAAGTTGGTGAGGAGAATTTTGAGCGGAGGGTTTATATTAGAGTGTAAAGTTTTATATATGTAGTAGGCACAAGAGTAAGTATGAATGTTCTTTAAGGTGAGTAGTTTTAGACTTTTGAATATTGGTGGAGTATGCTGTCTAGAGTGGGAATTTGTTATCATTCTGACTGCAGCCTTTTGTTGTGTTATGAGTGGTCTAAGGTGATTTAATGTTGTTGATCCCCATGCACAGATTCCATAGGTGAGATACGGGTAGATAAGTGAATGATATAGTGCAAGGAGAGCTGATTGTGGTACATAATAGCGTATCTTTGATAATATGCCTACTGTCTTTGAGATTATCTTGGAAATTTGTTGTATGTGTGTTTGGAATTTAAGGCTACTGTCAAGGTGGATTCCTAGGAATTTTCCTCTGTGAGTCTTGTGATGGGTGTACCATTGAGCGTTATGTTAAGTGGAACATTTGTGGCTTTGCTTCCAAACTGTATGAAGTAGGTCTTGTCAGTATTGAGAGTAAGCTTGTTAGTCGTCATCCATGTTGATATTTTCTGTAATTCGGCATTAACAGTGTTGGCCAGTATAACTGGATTTGGGTGAGAGAAGACATATGTTGTGTCATCTGCAAATAAAATGGGTTTGAGTAGTTGTGATGCATTCGGTAGGTCATTTATATAAATGAGGAATAGGAGTGGCCCCAGGACACTTCCTTGAGGGACTCCGACTGTAATTTGTTGTGTGGAAGAGTTCGCTCCATTTGTGTACATGTATTGGCTTCTGTTGGTGAGGTATGATTTTAGGTAGTTGAGTGGGTGCCCCCTTATACCATAATGTGCTAATTTTGTGAGCAGTAAATCATGGTCGACTGTATCAAAAGCTTTGCGTAGATCAATGAAGATTCCCAGTGGGACTTCTTTCTTCTCAAGTGTGGTATATATTAACTCCAACATGTGCATAATAGCATCGTTTGTGCTCTTGTTTGTCCTGAATCCAAATTGACAGGGGTTGAGTACATTGTGTGAGACGAGGTAGGAATAGATATTACTCTTGCTTTCCATTTTGAATTTTTATTCACACAAAAAAAATAGAACATTTACTGTTATGCAGACTACTGCATTATTGTAATAATTGTATAAATAATGTCAACCCATTTGTGACTGTGTATTAGACTGGCCAGTTGGACACATATTGGATGCTTGTTTATTCTTGAACATTAGTGGCAAAAATCGAACATTTCCACTACTTTGAGCTCAATTTCAAGGTACTTTTCATCATGAAACCAATCAAAATCATTCTATTTCTGTAATATATCTTCCATTCTATCAAATGAGACCAAGAAAACGAGAATACAACCATAAATCTCAGTTAGCGTTTTAAACCAAAAACACGGTCAGTTTTTTTCTCTCGTTATGCACTGCGTGCTGCAGGATTTTTTTTTATACTATGCACACTGACCACACAGATCCATTCTCTCACATGTAGGTCTACCAGTTTTCTCCCGCTAGATATGAAGCCACTAGAATTTTGGAGTATTAATACGTCACCAACACTGGCTTGTAAGCCATACCTATACGTCACCGACAGCAAAAGGGTTAAAGAAAATACCCCTCACCCAACTCCATTTTACCCTAAAACCATACCAAATGCACAGCACTGTTTTGTTTTTTTATGGTTATTCAAGGTTATAACTAACAAATGTTACATAGGGTATCATTAACACAGTGAAAAACCAGTAAAAATATATCTTTAATACTGCATCAGGAAAAGATATAATCAGTGAGAACTCACCTTTGACCAAGCATAATGCATAGTTGGCTTCTTAATACTATCGAGTGTACCAAGGGCCCAGATTATCATGGCTTCACCTGTGTCTGGGTATGGTATGTCTCCAGTGTCCGCTGCTCAAAATGAGAAATGGTGGTGAGACAGTTGTGAAAATATGATTGACATACAGTAAGTTTTGACTAGTAAATTAAAAATGATGAGCTTGATCTATGTAAATCTCTGTATAATGCACATGTACTTTGTAAATAAATGATTAAGATAAAAGAAAAAAAATTACATGATAGATTTTCCATATCTGAACTTTCCTTTACTTTGTGCTGCAACTGCTGCACATGTACTTTGTAAATAAATGATTAAGATAAAAGAGGAAAACAATTATGTGATTGATTTTCCAAATTTAAAATTTTCTTTACTCTGTGTAGTGTTGCGTAACCTTTATGGATTTTGCAATTTTTGCTGCTACTAATAATAATAATAATAAAATAATGATAACAGTAATTCTTTACTTTGTAGACTACTTAATTATGCCTCATCTACCTCAAATGAATAGTTTCCTAAATTTATACCATAAAAAGAACTGAATAGTAATACAATAATAACAAACAATTAAAAAATAATAAAATATAATTGTAATAAATAATTACTGTATAGTAATAATAGTATGTGTATTGTTTAATGATGGATAACTTACAATAGTTTATTTAACCCTTAAACTGCCACACACGTTGATCAATGGATGTACATGTAGTGCCACACACAGATCAATTCATGTACATGTAGTGCTACACATGTAGATCAATAATAATAATAATAATAATAATACTTTATTGAGACATGGTACAATGATACATGGTAGACATAGTTATACATAGTTATTACATAGTTATTACATAGTTATTAATGAGATGTACATGCCAAAAGCCCCTAATATGCTGTGCATTGCGGGCATTCTTAGGACTACTTAATTCTAGACTACATGGTAAAAAGTTATGGTTGATAATTTATAAAATAAGTATAATTGCGTATCTAAGTTATAAAGTTTGAATATAATGGATATAATGAATGTATACTACTCAGATCAACTTGAATGTATCAATAATACTTGCATGGAGAATATATTATAGCTAAATTTAAATCCAAAGACCTACAAAAACCTCTCACAGTGAAAAACATCTACAGAGTACCACAGTCAAACATTTACCAATTCAGTGAAAAATTAGGAAGCATGATAACTGATGCACACATGAACAAAGACCACTTGCTGCTCACAGGTGACTTCAATATAAATCTCCTGCATGACCAGGACCCACAAGTAACTGAATTCATAAACACTATGAGCAACTGCTTGCTGCTACCAACAGTAACAAAACCTACAAGAATCTTGGAGACTAGTATCTCCTTATTAGACCACATCTGGACTAACACGATATCCCCTTTAAAATCAGGCATAATCACAGATAACACCACAGACCACTACCCTACCTTTCTCATAACCAACCTAGGTAAAGTGCCCCAAGACACTACTAAAGTTACCTTCAGACTACATAATGAGGCAGCTATTAATAACTTTATAACAGCAATGACAAACATCGACTGGCACAACAAGCTAGAAATCTATACAGATACTGATGAATGTATTAACCCTTTGACTGTCAGAGACCCATTTCTGAAACTGTCATTTCATGTCGCAAAATATTAAAAAAAAAAAAAAAATTTCTTATCAAAATGTTAAGATTATTTTTCTGATTGTTTAAATCCCCCCCAAAATTTTTTGCGATCAGTACTTACCGAGATATAGAGCGGTAAAGTTGGCAAAAAATGAGCCGCGTATAGCTTGAGCAGCGAATGCCGCTCACTCGGTAAACTTTGGTTTACTTCCTCTCCTAGGTTTCTTGTTTTTTTCACTATTTTATTTTTTTACATAACTTATGTGGCCTGTGAGACCAAAGTAAGGTGCAATGTATATATATATACACTCGTTGTATGCAACACAATAATCGCACAAACATTAGTATCATTATATTGTTTACAAAACTTGTTTACACCAACCAACAATAAAAAAAATTGTTTATTACTATTGTTCAATAATATATACATATACACATATATAATGAGTGGACACTTTCCATCAACTGCAATTAGCACTTCAAAGCTCCAAGCTATGTGTGTGTGTGAACATCTAAATTTGCTGAGTCAGGGTAAGGCAGCTGTCAAAATGACATATTATACCATTACTCACCACCCCCACACTGCCTGTCAACCTGTCAACACAAAAGGGGACCCATGTCCTTCCTTGCCTTCATACCTACCTTCCTAGCTTCCTTTCTTCCTTCCTTTCTTACATATTTCCTTCCTTCCTTCCTCTCATCTCTTCCTTCCTGCCTTCCTTTCTTCCTTCATTCCTTCCTTTATTTCTTCCTTCCTTTCTTACTTCTTTTGTTCCTTCCTTACTCTCATCTCTTCCTTCCTTCCTTCCTTTCTCTCTTTCTTTCTTTCTTAATTCCTTCGGTGGCCCGGTGGTCTGGTGGCTAGAGCTCTCGCTTCACACACGGAGGGCCTGGGTTCGATTCCCGGCACGTGGAAACATTTCGACGTGTTTCCTTACACCTGTTGTCATGTTCACCTAGCAGCAAATAGGTACCTGGGTTGTTAGTCGACTGGTGTGGGTCGCATCCTGGGGGACAAGATTAAGGACCCCAATGGAAATAAGACAGATATTCCTCGATGACGCACTGACTTTCTTGGGTTATCCTGGGTGGCTACCCTTCCGGGGTTAAAAATCCGAAGAAATCTTATCTTTATCTTCCTTTCCTCCTTCCTTCTTCTTTCCTTCCTTCCTCTCATCTCTTCCTTCCTTACTTTCTTTCTTCCTTCCTTCCTTCTGCTATCCTGGGCATTTCTTTCGGTCACAAACTCCTCAAAACAATGAAATTTATCTTCAGAGACACTTCCATCTGTGTTAGAGCTATCATTGAGGAAGAGAACAGTCCCAGATGCGCCAAGGAGTCAGATAATTCTTACCGCTATAGATGCTGAACAAGGACTACTGAAATGGCGTTCCCACAATGCACCACTGGCTGCCCGATTTTTTTTTATACTACGCACACTGACCACAGACCCATTCTCTCACATGTAGGCCTACCAGATTTCTCCTGCTTGATTTGAGGCCGCTAGAATTTAGGCGTATATATATGTCCGAAACAGTTGCTCGTAAGACGTATATATACGACTGAAACAGTCAAAGGGTTAATAATTTTCTAAAAAAGGCCCAATACGTACCTCTATAACATGCATTGCCCTAAAAAACTAAACAAATCACAGCTAAGAGACTGAACAGTCCCTGGCTAACACCCAACATCCTCAAATCCATTAATATAAAACACCTATATGAAAAACAGTACAGAATGGGACAAATAACCAGAGACCAAACAAAATTTTACTCGTCAATCCTAACCAGCCTGATAAGGTCAAAAAATTGTATTATGAGAACAGATTACATAACTTAAAAAGTGATATAAAAAAGAGATAAAAGAGTATACGGGTAGTAAGGCGTCGCCTAAAGGTGAAGATGTTGATGCCGTCTTCCCGCTTGCTGCTGAAAGCTTGGTAATCCTGGGTACCACCAACTTTGTCATCCTGACATACACCCTTGTGTTGACCAAGCAGTTGTGTACACTGAAAAATCCACATACTCTACTAATCAAAAAAATATTTAATTTTCAATAATTGAAGATGAGGATGGCAAAGCTGTGTAAATTTTGAATTATTATTAATTTCAATTATTTTTAATGAAGAGTCCAAGGTTATCGTTTAAATTAAATTATCCAAATACAGTGGTCCCTCGGTTTTCGGTCATCTCCAAACTTGAACATTTATGTAAGTGTATTTTCGTAAGTGCTTTTGCAAGTGTATTTTTGGGGGTCTGAAATAGACTAACCTATATGACATTATTTCTTAAGGAAGTAAATTCGTTCAGTAATGGCACTTGAGCAGCATTCTGGAAAGAATTTTCAGCGAAAACCGAGGGTCCACTGTATATACAAAATAAACCAATATCTATATATTGCAAACAAATCTATTGAGGAACATATGGACTGAAATGTTCTACGCATTTCCTCAAGCTGCCTTTCTTGATGTCAACTTTTAATTATTACATTACATGCCTGACAACAAAGGAAAAATACTTTACATGATTAATGAAAATAGCTACAGAAGTAAAGGATATAAAGACATTGCTGCTCACTCTACTGTATTATCAAAACATTATGTGATCTTTCAAGTGTAGCATTTACCTGACCTAATTAAAATACAAATAAATATTTTTTCATATACAGTAAACCCTCCATATTATGGACTAATTGGGAGGAGTGGGTGGCCGACAATGGCAACTGTAGTGGATAGAGAAAAGATACTTTTGCCATGATTGCAACAGTAACAGACAATTCTGTAACCAATGGACTTTGTCCCTTGTTTCCAATTCAAGTGACCCAGTGGAATTTGTACCACAATTTTAAAGGCTGTTTTATGGAGAGTTTACTGTACTGTACTTACACCATAAAGACAAATAACAATTAATTTACTTATGAAAAAGACAAGTTAGCATGTTGAATTATTCAGTAAACATTTCAAGCAATGAATCCTTTTTCCACTCATCTTAAAACACCTAAAAGAAGCTTACGTTTGCCTGGAAAGTTTTACAAGAAGCTATGGTGTTCAAGAAGGAAATTCAGTAAAGACTATGGATGTTTCCTAATTTGCAATCTCAGAGCTATAATTGTTATCTCCAATATTATTTGTCTAAACTAGAGATAAAAAATCTTCAATATAGCCTATTACAATATTTCAATGGGGGTGTCAATGAAACAGTAATTTTTACTTTGTTCAGATGGTTTGTGCATAACAGAAACAGTCCAGAAGGACTTCAGGTATCAAAGCCCTATCTGGGGTTACTTCCCTTTTTTGTCTTTTAATCCCACTAGAACCAGCTTGAGTCACTGGACTCCTGTCACAAAATAACTGTCCAGAGTCCTCTGTTTCTGGCATCTCTAAGATTTGCCTGAAGTAGGACATTATTTTGTCACTGAACATGTTGCTGATATGGCTTGTTTCAGCTTGGTCAGGGTGGTATTTTTCAGCAAATGCCTGCACCCTATTCCACATTGCACAAATCTCCTTAATCTCTGAAGAAGGCACCTCAACCAGTCCCTCTTCCTCCTCCTCCTGTGAAACAAGAGCCTCAACCCTGGTCTTATGCTCTTCTAGTTCCAGCTCTTGCAGCTCTTCAGTTGTTAGCTCTACCCTGTGGTCCTCCACCAACTCTTCCACATCCTCGCCACTCACCTCCAAACACTGGGATTTGCCCAATGCCACAATACATTCCACAACAGGCACAGGGTCGGCAGGGTCAGGGTCAGCCTCAAACCCTTCAAAATCCCTCTGTTGGACACAACCTGGCCACAATGGTCTCCAAGCAGAGTTCAGAGTCCTGGAAGTCACTGCATTCCAAGCCTTACCCATAAGGCCTATGCAGTTGTAGATATTGAAGTGATTCTTCCAGAACTCTCTAAGGGTCAATTCAGTGTCTGAGGTCACTTCAAAGCACTTTTCAAACACTGCTTTTGTGTAGAGTTTTTTGAAGTTGGAAATGACCTGCTGGTCCATGGGCTGGAGGAGAGGAGTGGTGTTAGGAGGCAAGAACTTCACTTTTATAAAATTGAAGTCGTCACACAGTAGGTCTTCCAAGTTTTGAGGATGTGCAGGAGCATTGTCCAGTAACAGGAGGCACTTGGGGTCCAATTCCTTTCCTGTAGGTATTTTTTCACACTGGGGCCAAACACTTTATGGATCCAGTCACTGAAAAGTTTCCTTGTGACCCATGCATTCTGACTAGCTCTCCACAAGACACACAATCTATTCTTGACGACATTGTGTTTCTTGAACACACTGTGATTTTCTGAGTGATACACCAGTAAAGGCTTCACTTTAAAATCCCCACTAGCATTAGCACAAAACATAAAAGTTAGCCTGTCTTTCATAGGCTTGTGTCCTGGCAGTGCCTTTTCCTCCTGAGTAATGTAGGTCCTGTTGGGCATTTTCTTCCAAAACAGGCCTGTTTCGTCACAATTGAACACTTGTTTGGGTTTCAAATTTTCAGTCTTCATGTAGTCCTGAAACTCATTTATGAATTTTTCAGCCGCACGTTTGTCTGAACTGGCAGCCTCACCATGCCTTACCACATTGTGTATGCCACTACGCTTCTTAAATATGTCAAACCAGCCTCTGCTGGCCTTAAAATCACTAACACTACAATCAGCACTGGTTCCAGGCATTTTCTTTGCAAGATCAGCATGCAACTGCCTTGCCTTTTCACAAATGATTGTCTCTGACACACTATCACCCACTAACTCTTTATCCTTGATCCACACCAGCAACAACTTCTCAACCTGTTCGACTATTTGTGGTCTATTTTTGGCTAGCATATCAACACCTTTTGCAACATCAGCTTCCTTGATTTGTTCCTTCTTTACCAGGATAGAAGTGATAGTTGACCTGTTTTTGCCATATATCCTGGCAAGCTCAGAAATTCGCACACCACTCTCATATTTTTGTATAATTTCCTTCTTCATGTCTATGGTGTTTCTCACTTTCTTTGCCACAGGGGTACCACTAGAAACTTTCTTGGGACCCATGGTAGCTTATTTCACAGTCGCACTTAATGAACAAGCTCCAAACATAATTAATTAATTGTGAAATGTTTGGATGAGCGTGCAGGGTAATGTTCACTCAAGTGTAAACAACGCTAAACTGGCTTACGGCGCTTACACGGCGAGGCGCGTAAGTGCCTGGGCAGACAGGTCTGGTACGCACTTTGTTCGATTGGCGGGACAAAATTTGTTCGAATAAAGTGTTCGAAACTCGATTTGTTCGATTGCCGAGGCGTTCGAAACTCGGGGTTCCACTGTATATGGAAGGTGTTGGGAACATCTAAGAAGACTCCTAAGGAGGATGGAGATTTTTGCACATATGAAAGTGCATATTAATGGGAAAATGGGATGAATTCTAGACCCCTGTGGCTCCTGTGCCCATAGTATTAGAGCTGATAGTTTTATTCCATGCTCCATACTCATCCCATATGCAGAATTGTTTTAAATTTTTTGCAATTTTGGGTCAGTTGATTACATATTATTTATTTTTATTAACACATTAGCTATTTCCCACCGAGGCAGGGTGACCCGAAAAAAAAGAAACATTTTCATCATCATTCACTCAATCACTGTCTTGCCAGAGGCACACCTACACTACAGTTCAAAAACTGTAATGTGTCTCCACCCCTCCTTCAGAGTGCAGGTACTGTACTCTCTACCTCCAGGACTCAAGTCCAGCTAACCAGTTTTCCTGAATTCCTTCATAAATATATTTGCTCACATTCCGACAGTACGTCATGTCATAAAAACCATTTGCCTCCACTCGCTCCTATCTAACATGCTCACACACGCTTGCTGGAATTCCAAGCCCCTTGCACACACAACCTCCTTTACCCCCTCCCTCCAACCTTTCCTAGGCTGACCCCTACTCCACCTTCCTTCTACTACAGATTTATACACCCTCCGAGTCACTATTTCGTTCCAACCTTTCTAAATGCCCAAACCACCTCAACAACTCCTCTTCAGCCCTCTGGATAATACTTTTTAGTAACCCCACACCTCCTTCTAATCTCCAAGCTATGGATTCTCTTAATAATATTCACACCACACAGTCCTCAGACATAACATCTCCACTTCCTCCAGCCTTCTCCTTGTTGCAACATTCACCACCCATGCTTCACACCCATATAAGAGCATTGGTACCACTATACTCTCATACATTCCATATTTGCTTCCACAGATAGTGTTCTTTGTCTCCACAGACTTCTCAGTGCACCACTCACCCTTTTTCCCTCATCAATCCTGTGATTCACCTCATCTTTCACAGACCCATCTGCTGACAAGTCCATTCCCAAATATCTGAATACATTCACTTTCTCCATGACCTATTGCACCTAAAACTTGAACATTAGGGGGTCAGAGGACACTCTCTTGATTACTTAAAATCTTATCATAGCAATAGAAACCAGTATGTATACACAAATGGCACTAACTCCACTACACAACCTGTTCTTGTTGGAGTCCCACAGGGTAGTGTTCTTGACCCACTTCTCTTTCTCATTTACATCATTGACCTCCCAAATGCATCTAAACTCCTTAAACCCATTTTATTTGCAGATGACACTACTTATGTCTTCTCTCACCCAAACCCAACAATACTAACAGACACTGTAAATTACGAACCACTAAAAATATCTACTTGGATGACTACCAACAAACTTACTCTCAATATAGACAAAACCTATTTCATGCTATTTGGAAACAGAGCTTCAAAGGTACAGCTAAACATATGGATAAATGGTTCACCCATTTCAAGACACACAGAGGGCAAATTTCTAGGTCTCCACCTTGACTAGTCTCAAATTCCAGACCCACATACAGCAAATATCCAAGAAAGTCTCCAAAACAGTAGGCATCCTTTCAAAGATACGGTACTATGTACCCCAAACGGCTCTTCTTCCTCTCATTTACCCTTACCTCACCTATGGAATTTGTGTATGGGGCTCAACCACAGCAAATCACCTTACACCTTTAATAACTCAAGAAAAAGCTGCAGTGCAATTGATTACTACTCTCACACTCCTCCTTGATAACTACAACAGAACACACAGGCATAATACAAGGCACAAATCACTCTTCGATATCCCTCGTGTCCATCTCTCCCCATGCAAAAATGCTATACAGTGGACCCCCGAGTTTCGGTCACCTCGGAAATCGAACAATTATGTAAGTGTAATATTGTAAGTGCTTTTGTAAGTGTATTTTTGGGGGTCTGAAATGGACTAACCTACTTGACATTATTCCTTAAGGGAGTAAATTCGTTCGGTAATGGCACTTGAGCAGCCTTCTGGAATGAATTATGACTGAAACTTGGGGGTCCACTGTACACATAAAGGGCCCGAAGATCTGGAATTCATTGCCAGAACACACTAAAGGGCCCCTGCCTGCAAATCAATTTAAGGCCCTACTTAGAAATCACCTCATCACCCAAAATTAACCAGAAAAACACCTTACTTAACACCTACCAGTTACTCAAAAGTTTACTCAAAAAACTCTAAATAATTTATGACTGCTCAACTATTTGATCATTTACTTCAAACTTAAAATTGTTTAAATTTCATTATTGTATATTGTGCTTGATGATTACTCAACTATTTACTCATTAGTACTTCAAACTTATAATTGTTTCAATTTCATTGTTTTAAAATGTGCTAAATTGAGATTCAGTGGACCCTCGGTTTTCGTACAGCTCCCAACGCGAACAATTATGTAAGTGTATTTTTGTAAGTGTTTTTGTAAGTGTATTTTTGGGGGTCTGAAATGACTAGTCTAATTTACATTCGTCCTTATGGGAACAAATTCGTTCGGTAACGGCACTTGAACAGCATTCTGGAAAGAATTATCGACGAAAACCGAGGGTCCACTGTACTTCATATTGTAAATTGTGCTCGATGATTGCTCAACTATTTAATCATTACTCCAAACTTAAAATACTTTCAACTTCATAGTTTTAAATTGTGCGAAATTGTAGTACTGTATTTTTTATATACTATATCAAAACTGTAATTATTTTCTACCAAACTTACTAAAGCCATATAGTGTGAACTAGCTGAAAATTCAATTTTCTTCTATTCACTGTAACTCACCTAATGACCATACATAAAATTACAGCACTGTTATTGCTGCCTGAAATGCTCTGCATATAAAGGGGCTTTTGGCATGTTCACCAAATTGTTACACTCCTTTGTACAAACATGTATCAGGCTAAAATAAACTTGTTATTGTTATTATTATTGTTACTCCCTTCCTCCAATCTGATATCAATCTTTCATTACCTAAATTTTTGTTATCCTCATCACCTTGCTCTTTACTATGTTCACTTTTAATTTCCTTCTTTTACATTCCCTCCCAAACTTGTCCACCAACCTCTGAAACTACTCTTCAGAATCTCACAAAAGAAGAGTGTTATCAGCAAAAAGCAACTGTAACAATTCCCACTTTGTGTTAGATTCTTTCTCTCTTAATCCCACACCTCTTCCCAACATCCGAGCAGTCACTTCTCTTACAACCCCATTTTATAAATATATTGAACAATCATGGTGACATCAGTTGCACTCTAGTATAATTGGCCACTCAGAAGACATAATAATTAAGAAAGATGTAATACTGTACCATGAATGTGTTTTCTTCTTGGGTCATGGTACCTTAGGGAGAAGCTGTTTGTGTGTAAAAATAAACAAAATTAATATTTCTCCATATATCAGTATTGTACAATACATCTATTCGTTTTTCTACTAAAGACAAACATTTTGCTTAGTCATATATCACTTTCATTCCTATATCCTTACTGGCATGTATGAAGACATGTTGTAGTCTATGAGATTTCCTAAGTAGCCCTCCATAAACGACACCACAACATCTCCTCCAATCATCTCTGGCTTAGTTTGCGATCCACTCATGCCAAAAGCTACATAATCATTCTCTCCTGCAAAGCAAAGAGTAGCTTAAAATATCTATAGAATGATTAAGAACATTATGACTGGGTACTTCATTCATCACAAATTTTCCATAACAATTATTTTAAGCAGAACTTGTAAATAATTGGATTAGGCTGAATTTGTCATGAGAGGTACTTTGAATACAAATTAAAGCTAATATTAATGAAAAATATAGACTTGCAGATAATTTTCATAGAAAAAAAGAATGACTAATAAAATACAAAGCTTGTTAAAATAAACAGGAAACAATTGAAATATACTGCAAGTAAGGTGAAATGAAAGCCGCCATCCTTACCAACTTGTGCAGCAAGTTCCATGGTGATCTGGTCACCAAACACCTCCCATGATACCTGAAAGTCTTTGTACAACTGCTCACAGTTTGGCATGCTATTTTCATGTGGCTGAAATGAATAAACCAGTGGATATATTAGCTTTTTTGAAAAATAATTTGAAAGCATAGTGTCATTTACAAATAACTCACACACAGGAGAGGAAACTTTGGACGATATTTTGGTCTCTTCTGGACCACTGTCAAATCACAGCTGAGAGAAAAAATAAGAAAAAGTCAAGAGACAGATTGGGAGAAGGGAGAAGAACAGAGGCAGTAGCAGTGGTGGTGATGGTGGTGGCAATTGTTTCGGTAGTAGTGGCTGCAGTGGTGATGGCAGAAGTAATAGTATAGTTGAATAGTAGTTGTAGTGGAATATTATTGGTAGTGAAATATTAATGGGAGTGGAATAGCAGTGGTATTAATAGTCATAGTAGTGGTAGTAATAGTCATAGTGACAAATGGTTTTGAAAGAGTCCAGTCAATGGACCAATTATGTACCTCTGTAATCTTTTGACTACCGCCCACAGGATGGGTATGGGGTGCATAATAAAGATATTAAACTATTAAAACTGACAAGTTGAAGATTAAAACACTAAAGCAACATATGGGAATCTTTATTGAAGAAATGTTTTGCCACACAGTGGCTTCATCAGTCCAATACAAAGCAGGAAGTTGTAAGGAGAGGAGGAGTTTTAGGTAATCAGTCCCTCAGCCTGGAGTCGATGTGTGGACTGAACACATCGACTCCAGGCTGAGGGACTGATTACCTCAAACTCTTCCTCTCCTTACAACTTCCTGCTTTGTATTGGACTGATGAAGCCACTGTGTGGTGAAACGTTTCTTCAATAAAGATTCCCATATGTTGTTTTAGTGTCTTAATCTTTAATAGTCATAGTAGTGGTAGTAATACTAATACAGTGGACCCCCGGTGTTCGTCCTGCTCAAAACACTCCCTTTTATGTAAGTGTATTTTTTTAAATGCTTTTATAAGTGTAGTTTTGGGGGTCTAAAAGGACTAGTCTACTTTACATTATTTCTTAAGGGAATAAATTCGGTTGGTAATGGCACTTGAGCAGCATTCTGTTACGAAAAATGGACGAACACCGGGGGTCCACTGTACTACAGATATCTATGCACAGCCATTCACAATTGTAGGCCAGACCAACAAGGTGGCAGCACAGCTATATTCTACTCAGACCAGCTTGAATGTATCAACAATACATGCACAAGAGATGAACATGGATAATATATAATAGCTAAGTTTAAATCCAAATACCTACGAAAACCTCTCACAGTGATAAACATTTATAGAGTACCACAGTCAAATATTAAACAATTTAGTGAAAAATTAGGAAGTATGATTACTGATGCAACACATGAACAAAGACCACTTAATCCTCACAGGAGACTTCAATATAAACCTCCTACAAGATCAGGATCCACAAGTAACTGAATTTACAAACACTATGAGCAACTGCTTGCTGCTACCATCAGTAACAACACCTACAAGAACCTCTGAGACTTGTGCCTCCCTATTAGACCACATCTGGACTAACACCATATCCCCTTTAAAATCAGGCATAATCACAGATAATACCACAGACCACTAACCTACCTTTCTCATAACCAACCTCGGTAAATTACCAATAGAGACTACTAAAGTTACCTTCAGACTACATAATGAGACAGCTATTAATAACTTCATAACAGCTATGACAAACATTGACTGGCAAACAGAGATAGACAACTATACAGATACTGACATATGTATTAATAATTTTCTTAAAAAGACCCAATACCTCTATAATAAGCATTGCCCTAAAAACTAAATAGATCACAGCTAAAAGACTAAACAGTCCCTGGCTAACACCCAGCATTCTCAAATCTATTAATATAAAACACCTATATGAAAAACAGTACAGAATGGGTCAAATAACAAGAGAGCAAACAAAACGTTACTCATTAAACCTAATGAGCCTGATAAGGTCAAAAAAATTGTACTATGAGAACAGATTACATAACTTAAAAAGTGATATAAAAAAGACCTGGAAAACCCTATCTGAAATTCTAAAAACTAAAAAGATATCCACTAACAGAACAATCAAACTAACAAAACCAGATGAACCCCTACTCCCACCTTCTGAAACAGCAAACAGACTCAATGATTTCTTCTCCACCATAGGAAAAAAGCTGGCAAGCAAAATCCCAAGTTCAAACACTCCACCTAACGACTATCTCACTGGCACCTATCTGAACACACTATTCTTAGCCCCGACCAACCCAATAGAAGTCTCACTTATAATTAACACATTAAAAAACAAGGCAGGAGATCTAAATAACTTACCACCTTTTATATACAAAAAAGCTTCTCAAGTTCTTTCACCAATTACTGCAACACTCTTTAACAAATCCATCGAATCCTCTACCTTCCCATCAATACTCAAAATAGCAAGGGTTACATAAAGGAGGAGATCAAACAGACCTGAATAACTATAGGCCAATATCTAACTTACCATTTTCTCTCCAAAATCTTTGAAAAATTAATTCATACGCAGATATATTTCTACCTCATCTCCCACAACGTACTCAACCACTGTCAGTTTGGATTCAGGCCTAATAAAAATACAGATGATGCTATTATACACATGCTAGAAATAATTTACACCGCTCTCGAGAAAAAAGAAATCCCAGTGGGAATCTTCATTGATTTACATAAAGCTTTTGACACAGTTGACCATGATCTGTTACACCTAAAATTATCACACTATGGTATAAGAGGGCACTCCCTCAACTACCTAAAATCATACCTTAACAACAGAAGCCAATATGTGTACACAAATAGAGCTAATTCTACCACGCAAACTATTACAGTTGGTGTCCCACAGGGAAGTGTTCTTGGCCCACTTCTCTTTCTCATTTACATTAACGACCTACCAAATGCATCTCAACTACTCAAACCCATACTATTTGCAGATGACAC
The DNA here is from genome assembly GCA_009830355.1 of Cherax destructor. NCBI lineage: Eukaryota > Metazoa > Arthropoda > Malacostraca > Decapoda > Parastacidae > Cherax > Cherax destructor. The sequence goes on from WNWK01006510.1 coordinate 25,197, forward strand.
TACATACATTTTCTCTCACCCAAGCCCAGACATACTAGCCAACACTGTAAATGCTGAATTGCAGAAAATATCTACCTGGATGATGACTAACAAACTTACTCTCAATATTGATAAAACCTATTTCATTCAGTTTGGAAACAGAGTTACAAATGTACCACTTAACATAATGATAAACGGGTCCCTTATCATAAAACTCACAGAGGGGAGGGAAAATTCTTAGGAATCCATCTTGACAGTGGCCTCAAATTTCAGACACATTTTTTTTTTTTTTCAACAAGTCAGCCGTCTCCCACCGAGGCAGGGTGACCCAGAAAGAAAGAAAATCCCCAAAAAGAAAATACTTTCATCATCATTCAACACTTTCACCACACTCATACATAATCACTGTCTTTGCAGAGGCGCTCAGATACGACAGCTGAGAATAGTCCCTCCCATCTGTCACTATCCCAGACCCCTCCTTTAAAGTGCAGGCATTGTACTTCCCATTTCCAGGACTCAAGTCCAACTAAATCAATTAACTGGTTTCCCTGAATCCCTTCACAAAATGTTACCCTGCTCACACTCCAATAGATCATCATGTCTCAAAAACCATTCGTCTCCATTCACTCCTATCTAACACGCTCACACATGCTTGCTGGAAGTCCAAGCCCCTCGCCCACAAAACCTCCTTTACCCCCCTCCCTCCAACCTTTTCTAGGATGACCCCTACCCCGCCTTCCTTCCCCTACTTTCAAACACATATATGTACAACAAATTTCCAAGAAAGTCTCCAAGACCATAGGAATACTATCCAAGATACGGTACTATGTTCCACAACCAACTCTTCTTACCCTATATCACTCACTCATTTACCCCTACCTCACCTATGGAATCTGCGCATGGGGCTCAACAACAATAACTCATCTCAGACCATTAATAACACAACAAAAGGCTGCAGTCAGAATGATAACAAATTCACACTCCAGACAACATACTCCACCAATATTAAAAAATCAAAACTTACTCACCATACAAGACATCCATACTTTTTACTATGCCTATTACATACATAGAACACTAAACTCAAATATTAACCCACCACTCAAATGTCTCCTTACCAACCTTAACAGGACACATGACCATAACACAAGACACAGATCACTCCTCGATGTTCCCCGTGTCCATCTAACACTATGCAAAAACTCAATGCACATTAAAGGCCCGAAAATTTGGAAAATTTGGAATTCATTACCTGTGATTGCCAAAGAAACCCTGCCTGTACCTCAATTCAAAACGCTGCTAAAAAACCACCTTCTCACCCAAACCTAAGTGCACAATATTTAACATTATCAACAAAGTTGATTAATCACTTAAATGTAAAAATCTGTTATAAATAATGCATACTGAGCCAACTCTGTTTCTATAGCATTAACAAATAAAATAATCCATTCTCTTGTACTCTTTGTAACTCATCTAATGAACATTTTTTTTTTTTCAACAAGTCAGCCGTCTCCCACCGAGGCAGGGTGACCCAAAAAGAAAGAAAATCCCCAAAAAGAAAATACTTTCATCAACATTCAACACTTTCACCACACTCATACATAATCACTGTCTTTGCAGAGGCGCTCAGATTCGACAGCTGAGAATAGTCCCTCCCAGCTGTCACTATCCCAGACCCCTCCTTTAAAGTGCAGGCATTGTACTTCCCATTTCCAGGACTCAAGTCCAACTAAATCAATTAACTGGTTTCCCTGAAACCCTTCACAAAATGTTACACTGCTCACACTCCAACAGCTCGTCAGGTCCCAAAAACCATTCGTCTCCATTCACTCCTATCTTAACACGCTTATACATCCTTGCTGGAAGTCCAAGCCCCTCGCCCACAAAACCTCCTTTACCCCCTTCCTCCAACCTTTTCTAGGACGACCCCTACCTCGCCTTCCTTCCCCTACAGATTTATACGCTCTCCAAGTCATTCTACTTTGATCCATTCTCTCTAAATGACCAAACCACCTCAACAACCCCTCTTCAGCCCTCTGACAAATACTTTTACTAACTACACACCTTCTCTTAATTTCCACATTCCGAATTTTCTGCATAATATTTACACCACACATTGCCCTTAGACAGGACATCTCCACTGCCTCCAGCCTCCTCCTCGCTGCAGCATTTGCAACCCATGCTTCACACCCATATAAGTGTTGGTACCACTATACTTTCGTACATTCCCTTCTTTGCCTCCATGGATAATGTTTTTTGTCTCCACAGATACCTCAACGCACCACTCTCCTTTTTTTCTTCATCAATTCTATGGTTAACCTCATCCTTCATAAACCCATCCGCTGACACGTCAACTCCCAAATATCTGAAAACATTTACTTCTTCCATAATCCCTCTCTCCAATGTGATATCTAATTTTTCTTTATTTAAATCATTTGATACCCTCATCATCTTACTCTTATCTATGTTCACTTTCAACTTTCTACCTTTACACACCCTCCCAAACTCGTCCACTAACCTTTGCAACTTTTCTTTAGAATCTCCCATAAGTACAGTATCATCAGCAAAAAGTAACTGTGTCAACTCCCATTTTGCATTTAATTCCCCATAATTTAATCCCACTCCTCTCCCCAACACCCTAGCATTTACTTCTTTTACAACCCCATCTATAAATACAGTGGTACCTCGACTCACCCTTTTATGTAAGTTTATTTTTTTAAATGCTATTGTAAGTGTAATTTTGTGGGTCTAAAAGGACTAGTCTATTTTACAACATTTCTTAAGGAGATAAATTCGTTTGGTAATGGCACTTGAACAGCATTCTGGAATGAAAAAATATCGTAAGTCGAGGTACCACTGTATATTAAACAACCATGGTGACATTACACATCCCTGTCTAAGACCTACTTTTACCGGGAAGTAATCTCCCTCTCTCCTACACACCCTAACCTGAGCCTCACTATCCTCATAAAAACTCTTTACAGCCTTCAGTAACTTACTACCTATTCTATACACTTGCAACATTTGCCACATTGCTCCTCTATCCACTATCATATGCCTTTTCTAAATCCATAAATGCAATGAAAACTTCTCTACCTTTATCTAAATCTTCTTCTTCTTTCAACAAATCGGCCGCTTCCCACCAAGGCGGGGTGGCCCAAAGAGAAAAACAAAAGTTTCTCTTTTTAACTTTAGTAATGTATACAGGAGAAGGGGTTACTAGCCCCTTGCTCCCGGCATTTTAGTCGACTCTTACGACACGCATGGCTTACGGAGGAAGAATTCTGTTCCACTTCCCCATGGAGATAAGAGGAAATAAGAACAAGAACTAGTAAGAAAATAGAAGAAAACCCAGAGGGGCGTGTATATATATGCTTGTACATGAATGTGTAATGTGACCTAAGTGTAAGTAGAAGTAACAAGACATGCCTGAAATCTTGCATCTTTATGAGACAGAAAAAAGACACCAGCAATCCTACCATCATGTAAAACAATTACAGGCTTCCGTTTTACACTCATTTGGCAAGACGGTAGTACCTCCCTGGGTGGTTGCTGTCTACCAACCTACTACCTAGGCTTTATCTAAATACTGTTCACATATATGCTTCACTGTAAACACTTGATCTACACATCCCCTACCCACTCTAAAGCCTCCTTGCTCATCTGCAATCCTACTCTCTGTCTTACCTCTAATTCTTTCAATAATAACCCTGCCATACACTTTACCTGGTATACTCAGTAAACTTATTTCCCTATAATTCTTACACACTCTTTTATCCCCCTTCCCTTTATATAAAGGAACTATACATGCTTTCTGCCAATCCCTAGGTACCTTCCCCTCTTTCATACATTTCTTCTTTTCTTTCAACACGTCGGCCATTTCCCACCGAGGCGGGGTGGCCCAAAAGGAAAAACAAAAGTTTCTCCTTTTACATTTAGTAATATATACAGGAGAAGGGGTTACTAGCCCCTTGCTCCCGGCATTTTAGTCGCCTTTTACGACATGCATGGCTTACAGAGGAAGAATTCTGTTCCACTTCCCAATGGAGATAAGAGGAAATAAGAACAAGAACTAGTAAGAAAATAGAAGAAAACCCAGAGGGGTGTGTGTATATACATATGCTTGTACATGAATGTGTAGTGTGACCTAAGTGTAAGTAGAAGTAACAAGACATACCTGAAATCTTGCATGTTTATGAGACAGAAAAAAGACACCAGCAATCCTACCATCATGTAAAACAATTACAGGCTTTCGTTTTACACTCACTTGGCAGGACGGTAGTACCTCCCTGGGCGGTTGCTGTCTACCAACCTACTACCTAGGCTTTATCTAAATACTGTTCACATATATGCTTCACTGTAAACACTTGATCTACACATCCCCTACCCACTCTAAAGCCTCCTTGCTCATCTGCAATCCTACTCTCTGTCTTACCTCTAATTCTTTCAATAATAACCCTGCCATACACTTTACCTGGTATACTCAGTAAACTTATTTCCCTATAATTCTTACACACTCTTTTATCCCCCTTCCCTTTATATAAAGGAACTATACATGCTCTCTTCCAATCCCTAGGTACCTTCCCTCTTTCATACATTTCTTCTTTTCTTTCAACACGTCGGCCATTTCCCACCGAGGCGGGGTGGCCCAAAAGGAAAAACAAAAGTTTCTCCTTTTACATTTAGTAATATATACAGGAGAAGGGGTTACTAGCCCTTGCTCCCGGCATTTTAGTCGCCTTTACGACATGCATGGCTTACAGAGGAAGAATTCTGTTCCACTTCCCCATGGAGATAAGAGGAAATAAGAACAAGAACTAGTAAGAAAATAGAAGAAAACCCAGAGGGGTGTGTGTATATACATATGCTTGTACATGAATGTGTAGTGTGACCTAAGTGTAAGTAGAATTAACAAGACATACCTGAAATCTTGCATGTTTATGAGACAGAAAAAAGACACCAGCAATCCTACCATTATGTAAAACAATTACAGGCTTTCGTTTTACACTCACTTGGCAGGACGGTAGTACCTCCCTGGGCGGTTGCTGTCTACCAACCTACTACCTAGGCTTTATCTAAATACTGTTCACATATATGCTTCACTGTAAACACTTGATCTACACATCCCCTACCCACTCTAAAGCCTTCTTGCTCATCTGCAATCCAACTCTCTGTCTTACCTCTAATTCTTTCAATAATAACCCTGCCATACACTTTACCTGGTATACTCAGTAAACTTATTTCCCTATAATTCTTACACACTCTTTTATCCCCCTTCCCTTTATATAAAGGAACTATACATGCTCTCTGCCAATCCCTAGGTACCTTCCCCTCTTTCATACATTTATTAAACAAAAATACCAACCACTCCAACACTATGCCCCCCCCCCCCTGCTTTTAATATTTCTGTCATGATCCCATCAGTTCCAGCTACTTTACCCCCTTTCATTCTACGTAATGCCTCACGCACCTCCCCACACTCACATCTTGCTCTTCTTCACTCCTAAATGATGTTATACCTCCCTGACCAGTGCATGAAATTATCCCCTCCCTTTTTTCATCGATATTTAAAAGTTCCTCAAAATATTCCCGCAATCTACCCAATACCTCCAGCTCCCCATCTACTAACTCCCCTACTCTGTTTTTAACTGACAAATCCATTCGTTCCCTAGGCTTTCTTAATTTGTTTATCTCACTCCAAAATTTTTTCTTGTTTTCAGCAAAATTTCTTGACAGAGCCTCTTCCACTCTTTCATCTGCTCTCCTTTTGCACTCTCTCACCACTCTCTTCACCTTTCTTTTACTCTCCATATACTCTGCACTTCTATTAACATTTCTGTTTTGTAAAAACCTCTCACAATCTACCTTTTTTTCTTTTATCACACCCTTTACTTCTTCATTCCACAACTCACTCCTCTTTCCTCCTGCACCCACCCTCCTATAGCCACAAACTTCTGCCTCACATTCTAATACTGCATTTTTAAAACTATCCCAACTCTCTTCAACACCCCCTCCCCCCACTACTCATACTTGCACTAGCCCACCTTTCTGCCAATAGTTGCTTATATCTCACCCTAACTTCCTCCTCCCTTAATTTATACACTTTTACCTCTCTCTTACTTGCTGTTGCCATTTTCTTTTTGTCCCATCTACCTTTTACTCTAACTGTAGCTACAACTAAATAATGATCCGATATATCCGTTGCCCCTTTATAAACATGTACATCCTGAAGCCTACCCAACAACCTTTTATCCACCAATACATAATCTAATAAACTACAGTGGTCCCTTGGTTTTCGCCGAAAATTCGCTCCAGAATGCTGCTCAAGTGCCATTACCGAACGAATTTACTTCCTTAAGAAATAATGTCACGTAAGTTAGTCTATTTCAGACCCCCAAAAATACACTTGCAACAGCACTTATGAAAATACACTTACATAAATGTTCGTGTTTGGAGATGCACGAAAACCGAGGGACCACTGTACTTTCATTATGTGCTATATCATACTTTGTATACTTATTTATCCTCTTTTTCATAAAATATGTACAGTGGTACCTCGAGTTACGAACTTAATTCGTTCCAGATGGCTATTCAAGTGCCAATACCGAAGGAATTTTTTCCCATAAGAAATAATGAAAATTAAATTAATCCATTTCAGACCCCCAAAAATACACTTACAAAAGCACCTTCAAAAATACACCTACAAAACCACCTTCAAAAATACACTTACATAATTGTTCGAGTTGGGAGCTGCTCGTAAGCAGAGGTACCACTGTATTACTTATTACCAAACCTCTTTCTACACATAGCTCAATTAACGGTTCCCCATTTACATTTACCCCTGGCACCCCAAATTTACCTACTACTCCCTCCACAACATTTTTACCCACTTTAGCATATACAGTAGATCCCCAACCACAAGTACTCTCTCACTTGGTTCAAAACTCCCCACACACTCACTCAACGTTTCCCAAAATCTCTCTCTCTCCTCTACACTTCTCTCTTCTCCAGGTGCATAAACACTTACTATAACCCACTTTTCACATCCAACTTTTATTTTACTCCACATAATCCTTGAATTTATACATTGATATTCCCTCTTTACCTGCCATAAGTGATTATTCAACATTATTGCCACTCCTTTTTTAGCTCTAACTCTATTTGAAACCCATGACCTAATCCCATTTATTTCTCCCCACTGAAACTCTCCTACCCCCTTCATCTTTGTCTCACTCATTCATAACATCTACAATCATCTCTTTCTTATCATTCGCACAACATCCACGCACATTCAAATATCCCACTTTGACGGTTTTCTTCTTTTTCTTTTTAGTAAATCTATACAGGAAAAGGGGTTACTAGCCCATTGTTCACGGCATTTTAGTTGACTTTTACAACACACATGGCTTACGGAGGAAAGATTACTATTCCACTTTCCCATGGATATGAAAGGAAAGCAATAAGAACAAGAACTATTAAGATAAAATCAAAGAAAACTCAGATGAGTGTGTATACATAAATGTGTACTACATGTATGTGTAGTGTGACGTAAGTGTAAGTAGAAGTAGCAAGACGTATCTGAAATCTTGCATGTTTATGAGACAGAAAAAAGACACCAGCAATCTTACCATCATGTAAAACAAATACAGTGGACCCCCGAGTTTCGGTCATAATTCATTCCAGAAGACTGCTCAAGTGCCATTACAGAACGAATTTACTCCCTTAAGGAATAATGTCAATTAGGTTAGTCCATTTCAGACCCCCAAAAATACACTTACAAAAGCACTTACAATATTACACTTACATAACTGTTCGATTTCCGAGGTGACCGAAACTCGGGGGTCCACTGTACAGGCTTTCGTTTTACACTCACTTGGCAGGACGGTAGTACCTCCCTGGGTGGTTGCTGTCTACCAACCTACTGGTCCTATAATTTTTTTTTTTGGTCTTATAACACACAGAAAATTGCCCTCGGGGGGAGCACCTGTTTTCCAGGAAGTTGTGGACAATCTGCTTGAATGCAAACCAGGCATTCACCTCGACACCTGCTAATGCTTCATCAAAATGCTTGTCCTTCATCAATTCCCAAATCTGAGGGCAAACAAAGATTCCTGCCTTTAGCTTGCCTTCACTTATACGAGGACACTTTGACTCCAGGTACTTGAAAGCAGTTCCATTCTTGTTCAAGGCCTTCACAAAATTTTTCATAAGCCCTAATTTGATGTGGAGTGGTGGCAGCAGAATTTTCTTGGGGTCAACTAGTGGCACAGTTTTCACGTTGTGATTTCCAGGTAAGAAGCTGGTTCTTGGTGGCCAGTCTTTTTGTTCATAGTGCTGGCTGTCTGCCCTACTATCCCAAAGACACAGAAAACAGGGATACTTGGTGTATCCACTTTCATTTACTTATGTTATACGAAAAGAGAAAAGTAACATTTCTGTATAACTTGACAACCTGATGTGATAGAGATGAATAAAAACACAATGAATCACTATTTTCCATATGCAGTGGACCCCCGGTTTTCGTGATTTTTTTGTTCCAGAATGCTGTTCAAGTGCCATTACCAAACGAATTTATTCCCATAAGGAATAATGTAAAGTAGACTAGTCCTTTTAGACCCCCAAAAATACACTAACAAAAGCATTTAAAAAAATACACTTACATAAAAGGGCGAGTTTGGAGCAGGACGAACACCGGGGGTCCATTGTATATACCGAAAAAGATACCATAGAGTAAATAAAAAATCATGCAGACAAGTGTAATTGATAGTGGCTTTCTTTGTGCATAACAACACTTTATTATGTGTAAACTACAGTTGTACGCTACACAGAGAAATAAAAATTGGAAATGGAATGAAAGACCATTTGCCACACCTGGGCATTCCATTTTCTCAAAACCAAAATAAGTGAAAGAAAATTACACATAATACAGCTTCTATACTTACAATGACTTTAACAAGGGAAGGTGGTACATTAAGCTCTTCTGGGATAATTATAGATCCTAATACCCTCTCTTGCTGTATGTCATACAGTGAGAGCCAGTCTACTGTGAACACTGTCAGGTCCCCTGGTAGCTCTAATACTACTGTTTTCTTTCTGTATTTTCCAAGTGGGGTCATACTGGAAAGGAAATAAGAGAAGGACAGAATAATAAGAGCAAATTATACAATAACAAATTCTTAAATTACCTATTGCAAAATCTGTATACTTTGGGCATTTTCTTAATTGTTAAATAATTAAAGTTGAGGTACATACAGGCTGACCTCTCATCGCACATGTTTGAATAATAGATCACTAGTAATTTTTATGTTAAAAGAATATTAGAATGCAGTTTTTGCATGGGTTTATGGGCTGTAAAGTTTTAAAAAAGTGGATCAAGAATGAAAACTTTCCATTCAGAGATTTATATGACCTAAGGAAAATTGGTTTCTGACTCTGGCTCAATATGGCATATGCTGTAGTGGCCCTCGTAACCTCAAAAGGTGACTGACCCACAGATGTCAGATGACTAAATATAAACAGATGGCAAAACAGGGAATTTTAGGTAGGATAAAGTTTCATCTGATGAAGTGTATACACACACAACCCGCACATATAAAAAGAGAGGAGCTTACGACGACCTATGAGTATGAGTTGCGTTAACTGATAAAACAAACATGTATCACACCTGCCTACAGCTCACTACTGATATAACCATCTCCAAAAACAAACAAGGTATGATAAAATTCCTTGTTCTCCATGGGGAAGTGGCTGGCTGGCTGGCTGATTGACTGTGGCTGTTTCTATCTCCGTCTGTATCTATGTATCTCTGCCTTACTCTGTATCTGTCTCTGTCTATTTCTGTCTCTATCTCACAGATACACATAAATAGTTATTATACATAGTGTAAATTACCTAGGATAACCCTAAAAATCCAGACAAAGTGCTATACTGTGTTTGTAGATATAAGGCATAATAAGCATGACTGGCAAGTAATATGCATTTTCACTTGTTCAGGAATCAGACGTGACTCTGCATCGTGTATAATACCTGCTGGTTCTGAGACAGAAAGAGACAAGCAGAGACAGGAAGACAGATACACAGGCAGATAGATAAGCAGAGACAGAGCTAGATAGATACAGACAAATAGACTGACAGACGAATATACAGACAGTCAGCCACACAAATATACACAGACAGACAGATAGATATGTTTATATGTAACAGTGAAAAGAAACAAACAGCCAAGGTAGTGCACGATCATCAAGTATCACTTGTCCACTGCTGCACTGTCAGCAGTGGAGTGACACTCATCTTACACCATGCTTCAAGGAGTTTCATATACAGTGGTACCTCGAGTTTTGGCCACCACCCAACTCGAACAATTATGTAAGTGTATTATTGTAAGTGCTTTTGTAAGTGTATTTTTGAGGGTCTGAAACAGACTAATCTAATTTACATTATTTGTTCGGTAACGGCACTTGAACAGCCTTCTATAACGAATTATGGCCAAAACTCAGGGTACCACTGTATACTCCAGCATGTCTAAAACATTGCTGGGACCTATAAATACTTTGTATATATTTCTAGACAATAGTAGGTGACGATGGCAGGTGAAAATGTTCACCTGTCAGTGTGTTGGTGACTATTTGAGTACTATTTCAGTACCTAATATTAGTGTCAGAACAAACATTGGCTATGAAATCACAAGAAGTACTACAAATTGTAATTGTCAGAACATAAAAATTATATAAATAAAAAAAAAAGGAAAAAAGGTATATCGGCAACACTTCTGCAAGAGGTAGCAGGACTCCATGTTGCTGTCAGGTGAGCGACAAGCACCGACTTTGCGGCCTTATATCTCCGTAAGTACTGACTAATTTTTTTTTACATTACTTTATGCAAAAAAACGTTCTCTTCATTTTAAAAACAAACAAACGATTTTCTTTTTTTTCAAAATATTCGGAGCGCTGGGTGAGAGAACATAGATCTACGTTTGGACAGTTAAGGGGTTATCACCAACTCTTGTGCCAGACAGCACACCCTACCACTCTGAATTTACTAAATATACACTCATACTACTGTGCCTACTACATATAGAGAACATTAAACTCCAATATAAACTCTCCACTCAAACTTCTCCTTGATAACTATAACAGAACAGTCACAACACAAGGCACAAAATGCTTTTTGACATCCCTCATGTCCGTCTCACACTATGCAAAAATGCAATGCACATAAAGGGCCTGAAGATCTGAAACTCATTACCCAAACATACAAAAGATGCCCTGCCTGCATCCAAATTTAGGGCTATGCTTAAAAATCATCTCATCTCTCAAGATTAACCAAACCAATACTATGCTAAATCATCTAACCTGTACTAACTGATCAAATATTATATACCTCTAGTCTATTAAAACAGCAACTCATACTGTACTTAAAATAGTACTGTTTATACCATAATTAATTATTTTTTTTTTTTCAACAAGTTGGCCGACTCCCACCAAGGCAGGGTGACCCAAAAAAGAAAGAAAATCCCCAAAAAGAAAATACTTTCATCATCATTCAACACTTTCACCACACTCATACATAATCACTGTCTTTGCAGAGGCGCTCAGATACGATAGCTGAGAATAGTCCCTCCCAGCTGTCACTATTCCAGACCCCTCCTTTAAAGTAATAATAATAATAATAATAATAATAATAATAATAATAATAATAATAATAATAATGGCAACAGCAAGTAAGAGAGAGGTAAAAGTGTATAAACTAAGGGAGGAGGAAGTTAGGGTGAGATATAAGCAACTATTGGCAGAAAGGTGGGCTAGTGCAAGTAGGAGTAGTGGGGGGGTTGAAGAAAGTTGGGATAGTTTTAAAAATGCAGTATTAGAATGTGGGGCAGAAGTTTGTGGTTATAGGAGGGTGGGTGCAGGAGGAAAGAGGAGTGAGTGGTGGAATGAAGAAGTAAAGGGTGTGATAAAAGAGAAAAAGGTAGCTTATGAGAGGTTTTTACAAAACAGAAGTGTTAGTAGAAGAGCAGAGTATATGGAGAGTAAAAGAAAGGTGAAGAGAGTGGTGAGAGAGTGCAAAAGAAGAGCGGATGAAAGAACGGGAGAGGCTCTGTCAAGAAATTTTGCTGAAAACAAGAAAACATTTTGGAGTGAGATAAACAAGGTAAGAAAGCCTAGGGAACGAATGGATTTGTCAGTTAAAAACAGAGTAGGGAGTTAGTAGATGGGGAGCTGGAGGTATTGGGTAGATGGCGGGAATATTTTGAGGAACTTTTAAATGTCGATGAAAAGAGGGAGGCGATAATTTCATGTACTGGCCAGGAGGTACAACATCGTTTAGGAGTGAAGAAGAGCAGGATGTGAGTGTGGGGGAGGTGCGTGAGGCATTACGTAGAATGAAAGGGGTAAAGCAGCTGGAATTGACGGAATCATGACAGAAATGTTAAAAGCAGGGGGATATAGTGCTGGAGTGGTTGGTATTTTGTTTAATAAATGTATGAAAGAGGGAAGGTACCTAGGGATTGGCAGAGAGCATGTATAGTTCCTTTATATAAAGGGAAGGGGATAAAAGAGAGTGTAAAAATTATAGGGGAATAAGTTTACTGAGTATACCAGGTAAAGTGTATGGCAGGGTTATTATTGAAAGAATTAGAGGTAAGACAGAAGTAGGATTGCAGATGAGCAAGAAGGCTTTAGAGTGGGTAGGGGATGTGTAGATCAAGTGTTTACAGTGAAGCATATATGTGAACAGTATTTAGATAAAGGTAGAGAAGTTTTTATTGCATTTATGGATTTAGAAAAGGCATATGATAGAGTGGATAGGGGAGCAATGTGGCAAATGTTGCAAGTGTATGGAATAGGTAGTAAGTTACTGAAGGCTGTAAAGATTTTTTATGAGGATAGTGAGGCTCAGGTTAGGGTGTGTAGGAGAGAGGAGATTACTTCCGGTAAAAGTAGGTCTTAGACAGGGTTGTGTAATGTCACCATGGTTGTTTAATATATTTATAAATGGGGTTGTAAAAGAAGTAAATGCTAGGGTGTTGGGGAGAGGGGTGGGATTAAATTATGGAGAATTAAATGCAAAATGGGAGTTGACACAGTTACTTTTTGCTGATGATACTGTGCTTATGGGAGATTCTAAAGAAAAGTTGCAAAGGTTAGTGGACGAGTTTGGGAGAGTGTGTAAAGGTAGAAAGTTAAAAGTGAACATAGATAAGAGTAAGGTGATGAGGGTATCAAACGATTTAAATAAAGAAAAATTGGATATCACATTGGAGAGAGGGATTATGGAAGAAGTAAATGTTTTCAGATATTTGGGAGTTGATGTGTCAGCAGATGGGTTTATGAAGGATGAGGTTAACCATAGAATTGATGAAGGAAAAAAGGTGAGTGGTGCATTGAGGTATCTGTGGAGACAAAAACGTTATCCATGGAGGCAAAGAAGGGAATGTACGAAAGTATTGTGGTACCAACACTCTTATATGGGTGTGAAGCATGGGTTGCAAATGCTGCAGCGAGGAGGAGGCTGGAGGCAGTGGAGATGTCCTGTCTAAGGGCAATGTGTGGTGTAAATATTATGCAGAAAATTCGGAATGTGGAAATTAGGAGAAGGTGTGGAGTTACTAAAAGTATTTGTCAGAGGGCTGAAGAGGGGTTGTTGAGGTGGTTTGGTCATTTAGAGAGAATGGATCAAAGTAGAATGACTTGGAGAGCGTATAAATCTGTAGGGGAAGGAAGGCGGGTAGGGGTCGTCCTAGAAAAGGTTGGAGGAAGGGGTAAAGGAGGTTTTGTGGGCGAGGGGCTTGGACTTCCAGCAAGCATGTGTGAGCGTGTTAGATAGGAGTGAATGGAGACGAATGGTTTTGGGACATGACGATCTGTTGGAGTGTGAGCAGGGTAACATTGTGTGAAGGGATTCAGGGAAACCAGTTAATTGATTTAGTTGGACTTGAGTCCTGGAAATGGGAAGTACAATGCCTGCACTTTAAAGGAGGGGTCTGAGATAGTGACAGCTGGGAGGGACTTTTCTCAGCTGTAGTATCTGAGCTCCTCTGCAAAGACAGTGATTATGTATGAGTGTGGTGAAAGTGTTGAATGATGATGAAAGTTTTTCTTTTTGGGGATTTTCTTTCTTTTGGGTCACCCTGCCTCGGTGGGAGACGGCCGACTTGTTGAAAAAAAAAAAAAAAAAAATAATAATAATAATACTTTATTGAGACATGGTACAGTGATACATGGTTGGGTAGACAAGATACATAGGTATTAATGAGATGTACATGCCAAAAGCCCCTAATATGCTGTGCATTGAGGGCATTCTTAGGACTACTTAATTGTAGACTACATGGTAAAAAGTTATGGTTGATAATTTATAAAATAAGTATAATTGTGTATCTAAGTTATAAAGTTTGAATATAAGTTGAACATATCAATTAATTGTAGCAAGACAAGACACAGATCACTTTTTGATATACCCCATGTTCATATCAACCTATGTAAAAATTCTATGCACATAAAGGGCCCCAGAATCTGGAATTCATTACCAGTAAATATTAAGATAATTTTTTATTTTTTTTATTAACACATCGGCCGATTCCCACCAAGGCAGGGTGGCCCGAAAAAGAAAAACTTTCATCATCATTCACTCCATCACTGTCTTGCCAGAGGGGTGCTTTACACTACAGATAATCTTGTCTGAAAATCAATTTAAGACTCAACTCAAAAACCACCTACTCACCCAAAACTAAATGATCATACTATAAACTACTTTGAAAAATGCTCATTATTACTTTCCTATACGATAATCTCAATTTTTAATATGTTACTATTATGTTACCCCCTACTCATATTATAAGTTAATGTCAAAATGCTCAATGTTATTTTCCTTAAGATAATCTCGATTCCATATTATCATTCAAGAATCTTAACACCTGTAACAATCTAATATCATTATATAATAATTTAAACAGTAAAATTTCATCATATTGTAATTTTGAAAATAATTTTTAACTAGAATAAACTCAATAAATTTCTCTAATATTAAGTACATAGTCTTTAAGGACTAGAATAAGCTGCCTGCCCCTAATGCCATGGCATGTCAGTGGCTCTCCTTGCACTCAATTTACATTGTAACTACCGATACCTATGTAATCTGCAATCTGCAATGAAATAAAATTTGTTTGTTTGTTTAATTGAGTGAGATAACAATTTAAAACAATTAATTGCATTGCAGTTACAGTTTACGTGGTCATTATAGTGCAGGCATTGTACTTCCAATTTCCAGGACTCAAGTCCAACTAAATCAATTAACTGTTTCCCTGAATCCCTTCACAAAATGTTACCCTGCTCACACTCCAACAGCTCGTCAGGTCCCAAAAACCATTCGTCTCCATTCACTCCTATCTAACACGCTCACACATGCTTGCTGGAAGTCCAAGCCCCTCGCCCACAAAATCTCCTTTACCCCCTCCCTCCAACCTTTTCTAGGAGGACCCCTACCCCGCCTTCCTTTCCCTACAGATTTATACACTCTCCAAGTCATTCTTTTAGTAACTCCACACCTTCTCCTAATTTTCACATTCCGAATTTTCTGCATAATATTTACACCACACATTGCCCTTAGACACGACATCTCCACTGCTTCCATCCGCCTCCTCGCTGCAGCATTTGCAACCCATGCTTCACACCCATATAAGAGTGTTGGTACCACTATACTTTTGTACATTCCCTTCTTTGCCTCCATGGATAATGTTTTTTGTCTCCACAGATACCTCAATGCACCACTCACCTTTTTTCCTTCATCAATTCTATGGTTAATCTCATCCTTCATAAACCCATCCGCTGACATGTCAACTCCCAAATATCTGAAAACATTTACTTCTTCCATAATCCCTCTCTCCAATGTGATATCCAATTTTTCTTTATTTAAATCATTTGATACCCTCATCACCTTACTCTTATCTATGTTCACTTTCAACTTTCTACCTTTACACACCCTGTAATATAGTTATTAGTTATGTGCTACATCAAGATTATTATCCATAAAATAAAATATCTTATTATTCATAGGATAAAATATCTTATTATTCATAGGATAAAATAATGAATAATTAAATATCAACCACTCTTATCCTGTCTAGACTTAAGTAGTTTTTAAGTAGTAATTAGGATTAGTCTGCCCAAAATGCCGGCATGATAAAGGCTTTCTTTGTACTTAACAAATCAAAATTGTAATTACACATTGTAACCTTTGCAAAGAAATAAAATCTTTATCTTTAATCACAATTGCTGATGGCCTGGATTCATGTACAGAATTCCTGTGATTTTGTGTTAACAGAAGTAGTCCATGGGGAAGTGGAACAGAATTCTTCCTCCGTAAGCCATGCGTGTCGTAAGAGGCGACTAAAATGCTGGGAGCAAGGGACTAGTAACCCCTTCTCCTGTATATATTACTAAATGTAAAATGGGAAACTTTCGTTTTTCATTTTGGGCCACCCCGCTTCGGTGGGAAACGGCCGACGTGTTGAAAGAAAGAAAGAGAAGTAGTCAGCCATGATAAGTTCTCTGTGTCATATATCTATAGCAAATTTCTTTTTCTAACTATAAAGATAAATTTCCTAGCAACCGCCCAGGGAGGTACTACCGTCCTGCCAAATGAGTGCGAAATGGAAACCTGTAATTGTTTTACATGATGGTAAAATTGCTGGTGTCTTTTTTCTGTCTCATAAACATGCAAAGTTTCAGGTATGTCTAGCTACTTCTACTTACACTTAGGTCACACTACACATGCATGTATAAGCATATATATACAAACCACTCTGGGTTTGCTTCTATTTTCTTTTTAGTTCTTGTTCTTGTTTATTTCCACTTATCTCCATGGGAAAGTGAAACAAAATTCTTCCTCCATAAGCCATGCATGTCGTAAGAGGCGACTAACATGCCGGGAGCAAGGGGCTAGTAACCCATTCTCCTGTATACATTACTGAATTTAAAAAGAGAAACTTTCGTGTTTCTTTTTAGATCTCCCTGCCTCTGTGGGATATGGCCAATTTGTTGAAAGGAAAAAAAAAGAAAATTTAAATATTTTTCATGTTCCAACATTCTAACACCTCTGTATGTTTAATGTAATTTTACTGTGAAGTATATGAGAGTATGTAAGTCATTGAGGACTAAGAAATTTATTTATACTTTATAGAATATGATGTTTTCAATGAGAAAAAAGAATGCTGAAAATGTGTGCACATTATTATGGTTGACAGATCTTTTTAAATAAGATAATACAGTACTAAAAATAACTTACTATCCATGCTCATCAGGAATCTTTATGCCTTTTGAGTGTGGCTGAGGACCAACACCCACCCAGAAGTGTACTTCATTTCCAGTACCATCATAAGACAAGTCTGAAAGAAAAATGACCACTTCAAGCATACTCAAATTTTTTTTTTTGTCTATCATTAATGTTTTCCCCACATTTAGACAAGCCTTCAATAGGTAGACATTATATGTGGTCTTTTGTAATTCCAATAGCTATGCAGTATTTTTTTTTTTTTCAACAAGTCGGCCGTCTCCCACCGAGGCAGGGTGACCCAAAAAGAAAGAAAATACTTTCATCGTCATTCAACACTTTCATCTCACTCATACATAATCACTGTCTTTGCAGAGGAGCTCAGATACGACAGCTTAGAATAGTCCTTTCCAACTGTCACTATCCCAGACCCCTCCTTTAAAGTGCAGGCATTGTACTTCCCATTTCCAGGACTCAAGTCCGGCTAAATCTATAATAACCGGTTTCCCTGAATCCCTTCTCTAAATATTACCCTGCTCACACTCCAACAGCTCATCAGGTCCCAAAAACCATTTGTCTCCACTCACTCCTATCTAACACGCTCACGCTGAACAATGATATACAATACACTGAACCATGTGGGAGGTTGTTTGTTGACATTTGATCCCTTTCCTTCACACCCTTCCCTGCTCCACTACAACAAATGAGCCACCCAATATGTAGTGATGGGTCTCCTGCCTGCCTGATATCGTGCTCTTTAATATATATGTGCAGCACCAATGGAAATAAATTTTGCTCCCACATGCCTTAACGGAAATGGGTGCGCTTCTATTGGAAATGAAAAACTAAATTCATATTGCATAATATTGAAAATTCAAGCTATGACTATGTGACATGGATTTTCTGTATACAATTTCCAGATTATATGGTATAATGACACCTATAAACTCCATTATCAATACCAACCTTTTTCTAAGGAGGATACACAAGTGCTGAAGTTTTGAAGCTGATCAGAGATTATCTCGTTATCACATGGAAACATAATCTGGAAATAGCCTATGAAATATTGTCCACAGGGTGCCCACACATGCAAATACTTCTGTGAATCTTGCCCCAGATACAGTACACAAGTGTTAAAAATTTGAAGCCAATTTTGAAGAAATAGAAAAATTTATGAGAAATACAGTAGACCCCCGGAGTTCGTAGTCATCAGAGTTCGCAATATTCATAGCTCGTAAAGTCTTTTCGTAAAAATATTGGTTCGGAGATTATAAATCCGCTCGGTGATCGTAATTCGTCCCGAACACGTACGCGTGGCCCGACACTCCATTCAGAGTCAGTGTGTCATTGACAGTCACCCACGCGTTCATACAATACATTTCGTCATTATTCCATTGTTTTTAGTGCTTGCAACGGCAAAATAAACCACCATGGGCCCAAAGAAAGCTCCTAGTGCCAGCCCTGTGGTAAAGAAGGTCAGAAACACGGTAGAACTGAAAAAGAGATCATTGCAAAATATGAGAGTGGAGTACATGTAGCCGAGCTGGCCAAGCTGTATGGCAAAGCCTATACAACCATTGCTTTCATCGTGGCCAAGGGAAATGAAATCAAGGAAGCTGTTGTTGCGAAAGGTGCAAGTATGGTCACAAAACAGAGCTCGCAAATACTGGAAGATGTGGAGACTTTGTTGTTGGTGTGGATCACCGAGAAAGAATTAGCCGGAGATAGTGTTACGCAAGCGATAATATCTGAAAAAACAAGGCAATTGCATGGTGATCTCATCAAGAAAATGCCTGCAACGAGTGCTGAAGTGAGCGAATTTAAAGCCAGTAAAGGCTGGTTTGACAGATTTAAGAAACTTAGTGGCATACACAGTGTGATAAAGCATGGTGAGGCTGCCAGTTCTGACAAATGTGCGACTGAAAAGTATGTGCAGGAATTTAAAGACTATGTAGAGGCTGAAGGATTCGTCCCCCAACAAGTGTTCAATTGTGAGGAAACAGGCCTGTTTTGGAAGAAAATGCCAAACAGGACATACATTACACAGGAGGAAAAGGCACTGCCAGGACACAAGCCCATGAAAGACAGGCTAACTCTTATGTTGTGTAGTAATGCTAGTGGGGAATTCAAAGTGAAGCCTTTACTCATGTATCACTCTGAAAATCCCAGAGTGTTTAAGAAATACAGTGTTGCCAAGGCAAATTTGTATGTGATGTGGAAGGCTAACACTAAGGCATGGGTCACGAGGGAAATTTTCCTTGATTGGTTCAATGAAGTGTTTGGCCCCAGTGTGAAGAAATACCTCCTGGGAAATAAATTGGACCTCAAGTGCCTCCTGGTAATGGACAATGCTCTTTCTCATCCTTGAGACTTGGAAGAGCAAATTCATCACAGTGAAGTTCTTGCCCCCTAATACCACTCCTCTAATCCAGCCCTTGGACCAGCAGGTCATTTCAAACTTCAAAAAACTGTACACCAAAGTAATGTTTCAAAGATGCTTTGACATAACCTTGGACACTGAATTGACCCTAAAAGAGTTTTGGAAATATCACTTCAATATCCTCCATTGCATAAACCATATAGGGAAGGCTTGGGAGGAAGTGACCTCCAGGACTTTGAACTCTGCTTGGAAAAAATTGTGGCCAGACTGTATCCCAGAGAGGGATACAGTCTGGCTGACCCTCAGGACCCTGAGCCTGTTGTGGAAAAAATTGTGGCACTGGGGAAGTCCATGCGGTTGGAGGTTAGTAGCGAGGATGTGGAAGAGTTGGTGGAGGACCACAATGAAGAGCTAACCACTGCAGATCTGCAAGAGCTTCTTCTGCAACAGCAACAGACCACAGCTCGGGAAATTGCTTCAAAGGAGGAGGAAGAGATGGAAGTCGGTGCCTTCTTCAAAGATTAAGAAGATTTGTGCCAAGTGGACTGATGTTCAAAGATTTATGGATGATTTTCACCATGACAAAGCTGTTGCAGGCCGTGTTGGCAACATGTACAATGACAATGTGGTGTCCCATTTCAGGCAAGTTTTAAAGAAATGCCAGATACAGAGCTCTCTGGACAGTTATTTTGTGAGACAGGGATCCAGTGACTCTCAAGCTTGTCCTAGTGGCATTAAAAAACAAAGAACAGAAGTAACCCTGGCAAAGGACTTGGTACCTGAGGTCTTTATGGAAGGGGATTCCCCTTCCAAACAATAAAAAACTTCTATCCTCTCCCCTCCTCCCATCTTCCACACATCAACAACTCTTCAATAAAGGTAAGTGCCATGGTTTTCTTTTTTATTCTTCATGTCTTATTGTTTTCTGTGTAATTAAGTGTATATTTGATGTAAAAAAATATTTCATTTTAATACTTTTGGGTGTCTGGAACGGATTAATTGAATTTCCATTATTTCTTATGGGGAAAATAGATTCGGAGTTAGTAATAATCGGTGTTAGTAACTCCCTCTGGAAAGGATTAATTACGAACTCCGGGGGTCCACTGTATTCTGAAAACAATAAAGTCCATTGTTGTTAAATTTAAAAGTGGCCTAAAAAAAATGAGAATTATATTTCAGTTTATTATTTATATTCTATTTAAAATCCTCTAAATTCCTATAAGGAAAAACATTTTATTTTTATTTATTAAGAAAATGCAATTTTATAAATTAGTTTAAAAAATGGCAAAGACCCCAAAATCAATAAAAAAATACTACTTAAAACTGTACTATTTTTTGCTACTTCTCTTTTTGTAATAATGCATACTTAAAATTTACCACCCAGTAACCTATTTCTAATCTTAGGTGGTCTGTAAGCCTTAGGTTAGTCTGCCCGAAATACACAGCACACTAGTGGCTTTCTTTTGTGTTCAACAATATTTTATTACATGTAAACAACATTTTGTACAGTGCACAAAGAAATAAAATTTGTTTGTTTTGTTTTGTTTGTTTACCAACTTAGTTACAAAGAGTGGGAACAACATGAGTCACTGTAAATGGCAATATCTTTTAACACACACATTTCACCCAATGTTTTTCCAGTCTTTCTGAGAAAGTGTACCAACCCCATGAAAGTGGGAAATGAGATAATGATAACTAATAAAGATTATGTTGACTATTACAATTGACTGCAAATCACAAATAGAGGTGGAAGAATCACCTGATGTGAAGAAAAGTATAATGTATACAATACTATATACAGTGGACCCCTGGATTTCGTAATTATTTTGTTCCAGAATGCTGTTCAAGTGCCGTTACCGAATGAATTTGTTCCCATAAGGAATAATGTAAATTAGATTAGTCCTTTTAGACCCCAAAAATACACTTACAAAAATACACATACATAATTGTTTAAGTATGGAGAAGTACGAAATCCGGAGGTCTACTGTATTACAGTCAGTAATGGCAGTGCTTCAATTCCCTGCTAAGTCAAGAGAACAAATCTCAGGTATATGAAGTTTCTTTATAATTTTGGACTTACCAACATTAGCCCAAATATTTATCATTATTATGAGCAATGCTGACAATTAAAATTAAAAAAACTAGCCTATATATATTTTAATTTTGTATAATTTGCAGAAAGACCACAGGAACCCCATGTTCTAATTTAAAAATTAACAAATTACTCAACACTGATCAATGAATAACAGCAACAATTGTTTTTGCTAAAAATTACAGTACAGACTCTGTAAAAGGTTTTCCTTTCACTGCTCACCTTCTATAATGATGGTTTTTGAATCAACGATTGTGACAGCACCTGACTTAACTTCACCTGTCTTGGAGGAGAGCTTGTTGAGAATTATCTTCTGGGGAGGCTCAAACCCCTCTGGAATGTAAATGTCACCAAAAGCTTCCTGGAAATAAGCAAAAGCCAGTACTTTATTTGTCAATGTTTATTTTTCGTAACTTTCTCCTAAGCCACTTGTACATGAGCAAAGCTAAACAGCAGCCAGCAAAAATAGCTGGCTGCTAAAATTGGGAGGTTTGAATGTGAGCGGATGTAGCGCGGATGATAAGAAAGAAATGATTGCTAACGTTATGAATGAAAAGAAGTTGGATGTCCTAGCCCTAAGTGAAACAAAAGCTGAAGGGGGTAGGGAAGTTTCAGTGGGAAGAAATAAATGGGATTAAGTCAGGAATATCTGAGAGAGTTAGAGCTAATGAAGGGGTAGCAATAATGTTGAAGGATCAGTTATGGAGAGAGAAGAGGGAATATAAATGTATAAATTCAAGGATTATGTGGATTAAAATAAGGGTTAGATGCGAAAAGTGGGTCAAAATAAGCATGTATGCACCTGGAGAAGAGAGGAGTGTAGAGGAGAGAAAAGTCTCGCTCATCATCAACACCCTTAAAAACAAGGCAGGAGACATAAACAGCTTACCACCTTTTATGTACAAAAAAGTTTCTCAGGTACTGTCACCTATTATTGCAACACTCTTCAACAAATCCATTGAAGCCTCTACCTTCCCATCAATTCTCAAAATAGCGAGGGTCACCCCGATCCACAAAGGAGGTGATCAAGCAGACTTGAATAATTATAGACCAATATCTAACTTACCTTCTAGGTAGTAGGTTGGTAGACAGCAACCGCCCAGGGAGGTACTACCGTCTTGCCAAATGAGTGTAAAACGGAAGCCTGTAATTGTTTTACATGATGGTAGGATTGCTGGTGTCTTTTTTCTGTCTCATAAACATGCAAGATTTCAGGCATGTCTTGTTACTTCTACTTACACTTAGGTCACATTACACATTCATGTACAAGCATATATATACACACCCCTCTGGGTTTTCTTCTATTTTCTTACTAGTTCTTGTTCTTATTTCCTCTTATCTCCATGGGGAAGTGGAACAGAATTCTTCCTCCGTAAGCCATGCGTGTCGTAAGGCGATTAAAATGCCGGGAGCAAGGGGCTAGTAACCCCTTCTTCTGTGTATATTACTAATTGTAAAAGGAGAAACTTTCGTTTTTCCTTTTGGGCCACCCCGCCTTGGTGGGAAACGGCCGACGTGTTGAAAGAAGAAAGAAGATCTAACTTACCTTCTAGGTAGTAGGTTGGTAGACAGCAACCTCCCAGGGAGGTACTACCGTCCTGCCAAGTGAGTGTAAAACGAAAGCCTGTAATTGTTTTACATGATGGTAGGATTGCTGGTGTCTTTTTTTCTGTCTCATAAACATGCAAGATTTCAGGTACATCTTGCTACTTCTACTTACACTTAGGTCACACTACACATTCATGTACAAGCATATATATACACACCCCTCTGGGTTTTCTTCTATTTTCTTACTAGTTCTTGTTCTTATTTCCTCTCTCGATGGGGAAGTGGAACAGAATTCTTCCTCCGTAAGCCATGTGTGTCGTAAGAGGCGACTAAAATGCCGGGAGCAAGGGGCTAGTAACCCCTTCTCCTGTATATATTACTAAAAGGAGAAACTTTCGTTTCTCCTTTTGGGCCACCCTGCCTCGGTGGGAAACGGCTGACGTGTTGAAAGAAAGAAAGATCTAACTTACCTCTGCTTTCTAAAATCTCTGAAAAATTAATTCATAGGCAGATCTATTCCTACCTCGTCTCCCACAACGTACTCAACCCCTGTCAGTTTGGATTCAGGACTAGCAAGAGCACAAATGATGCTATTATACACATGCTAGAGCTAATATACACTGCACTTGAGAAAAAAGAAGTCCCACTGGGAATATTCATTGATTTACGCAAAGCTTTTGATACAGTTGACCATGATTTACTGCTCACAAAATTAGCACACTACGGTATAAGAGGGCACTCACTCAACTACCTAAAGTCATACCTTAGTAACAGAAGCCAACAAATTTAATGTTTTCTTCTCTACTGTAGGATCAAAGCTAGCA
Organism: Cherax destructor; assembly: GCA_009830355.1. NCBI lineage: Eukaryota > Metazoa > Arthropoda > Malacostraca > Decapoda > Parastacidae > Cherax > Cherax destructor. The sequence goes on from WNWK01006510.1 coordinate 49,288, forward strand.
AGTAAAATTCCTAGCTCAAATACCCAGCCGAAAGACTACCTCACTGGCAACTACCCAAATACTCTATATCTAGCTCCAACTAATTCTACTGAAGTCTCACTCATCATTAAATCATTAAAAAACAAAGCAGATCTGGATAACTTGCCACCTTTCATATACAAAAAAGCTGCACATGTGCTGTCACCCATTATTGCAACAATGTTTAACAAATTTGTAGCATCCTCAACCTTCCCATCTATACTCAAGACAGCAAGGGTTACCCTGATCCTCAAAGGAGGGGATCCAACTGACTTGAACAACTATAGACCCATATCAAACTTGCCCTTACTTTCCAAAATATTAAAAAAAATAATACACAAACGACTTTACTCCTACCTTATATCCAACAACATACAGTGGACCCCCGGATTTCATCAATAATTCTTTCCAGAAGGCTGTTTGAGTGCCGTTACCGAATGAATTTGTTCCCATAAGGACGAATGTAAATTAGATTAGTCCATTTCAGACCCCCAAAAATACACTTACAAAGGCACTTACAAAAATACACTTACAAAAGCACTTACAAAAATACACTTACAAAAGCACTTACAAAAATACACTTACATAATTGTTCGAGTTGGGAGCAGTATGAAATCCAGGGGTCCACTGAAACACATATCTCCCTGACATGTACTTGGATAGGGGTGAAGGGCTCTTGATCCAAGAAGCTGAGAACTACCTTTCCCCTCCTTGTATCAAACCTTATTTACCTTCAGGTAGGTATTATATTTGTTAAGAAACAGGACATTTTCGGCCAATTCCATTGTTCCAGTCGAGCAAACTCATAGCTATTTCTTTAGAACTCCATTTGTTCTATCGATTGAGTACAAGAAACTGCCAAAAAACCGATTGCAAGAAATTCCAAGTAGTATTTCTAGATATGCAAAATGCAAGTTAAAATGAACCACCGGTGGAACTAGACTTAAATCACAGGAGCTTCATACACCCACCGTGAAAACTTAACCCCTGCCAGTTTGGGTTTAGACCAAAAAAAAGTACGAATGATACTATTATACAAATGCTTGAACTAATATATACAGCTCTTGATAAAAATGAATATCCTCTGGGGCTCTTCATTGACCTACGAAAAGCATTTGATACAGTCGACCACAATCTCCTACACCTAAAACTAAATCATTATGGCATCAGAGGACATTCCTTTGATTATAATAATAATAATAATAATAATAATAATTTTTATTTGGACATGATACAAAGAATTACATTTGGTTGTTGAGATTACATAAGGTGTACATGCCAAAAGCCCCTAGTATGCAGGGCATTTTGGGCAGATTACCTAAAATCTTATCTTAACGACAGACACCAGTATGTATATGCAAATAGAGTCAACTCCACTATCCAGCGTGTAGCTGTAGGACTACCCCAGGGCAATATCCTAGGCCCACTCCTCTTTCTCATCTACATCAATGATCTCCCTAATGCAACCCAACTCCTTAAACCAGTTCTATTCACAGATGACATTACTTATGTCTACTCCCACTCACACCCAGCTGTACTTAGAAACACTGTAAACAATGAGCTGCTAAAAATATATACAGTGGACGCCCGGAGTTCGTAGGCGTCAGAGTTTGTAAAATTCGGAGTTCGTGACATTTTTTCGGAAAAATATTGGTTCGGTGTTCGTGGATCCACTCAGAGTTCGTGATTCATCCCAGACCCATACACGTGGTCCAAGTGGGCCTGACACTCCATTGAGAGTCAGTGTGCCATTGTTTACCAGCGAGCGTCCGCCACCCATGCATTCCCACGCATTCATACCATACATTTTGTCATTATTCCAGTGTTTTTAGTGCTTGCAACTGTTAAATAAGCCACCATGGGCCCCAAGAAAGCTCCTAGTGCCAGGCCTGTGGTAAAGAATGTCAGAAATATGGTAGAACTGAAAAAAAAAGAGATCATTGCAAAATATGAAAGTGGAGTTCGTGTGGCAGAGTATGGCAAAGCCTATACAACCTTCGCTTCCATTGTGGCCAAGGAAAAGGAAATCAAGGACGCTGTTGTTGCGAAAGGTACAAATATGGTCACAAAACAGAGATCGCAAATACTGGAAGATGTTGAGACTTTGTTGTATGTGCGGATCACCGAGAAAGAATTAGCAGGAGATAGTGTTACGCAGGTGATAATATCTGAAAAAAGCAAGGCAATTGCATGGTGATCTCGTCAAGAAAATGCCTGCAACGAGTGCTGAAGTGAACGAATTTAAAGCCAGCAAAGGCTGGTTTGACAGATTTAAGAAGCGTAGTGGCATACACAGTGTGATAAGGCATGGTGAGGCAGCCAGTTCAGACAAACTTGCTGCTGAAAAATATGTGCATGAATTTAAAAGCAATGTAGAGGCTGGAGGATTTAAACCCAAACAAGTGTTTAATTGTGATGAAAAAGGCCTGTTTTGGAAGAAACTGCCAAACAGGATCTACATTACACAGGAGGAAAAAGCACTGCCAGGACACAAGCCTATGAAAGACAGGCTAATTCTTATGTTGTGTGCTAATGCTAGTGGGGATTTCAAAGTGAAGCCTTTACTCATGTATCACTCTGAAAATCCCAGAGTGTTCAAGAAGTACAGTGTTGCCAAGGCTAATTTGTGTGTGATGTGGAAGTCTAACAATAAGGCATGGGTCACAAGGGAAATTTTCCTTGATTGGTTCAATGAAGTGTTTGGCCCCAGTGTGAAGCAATACCTCCTGGAAAATAAATTGCCACTTAAGTGCCTTCTGGTAATGGACAATGCTCCTGGTCATCCTCGAGACTTGGAAGAGCAAATTGTGGAGGATTTTAAGTTCATCAAAGTGAAGTTCTTGCTCCCTAATACCACTCCTCTCCTCCAGCCCATGGACCAGCAGGTCATTTGTAACTTCAAAAAACTGTACACCAAAGCAATGTTTCAAAAGTGCTTTGACATAACCTCAGACACTGCTTTGACCCTAAGAGTTCTGGAAAGATCACTTCAATATCCTCAATTGCATAAACCATATAGGGAAGGCTTGGGAGGAAGTGAGCACCAGGACTTTGAACTCTGTTTGGAGAAAATTGTGGCCAGACTGTGTCCCAGAGAGGGATTTTGAAGGGTTTGGGGCTGAGCCTCAGGGCCCTGAGCCTGTTGTGGAAAAAATTGTGGCACTGGGGAAGTCCATGGGGTTGGAGGTTACTAGCGAGGATGTGGAAGAGTTGGTGGAGGACCACAATGAAGAACTAACCACTGCAGATCTGCAAGAGCTTCATCTGCAATAGAAACAGACCACAGCTCAGGAAAGTGATTCAGAGGAGGAGGAGGAAGAGATATGGAGGACGTTCCCTTCTTCAAAGATTAAGGAGATGTGTGCCAAGTGGAGTGACTTGCAAAGATTTGTGGAGCATTATCACCCTAACAAAGCTGTTGCAGGCCGTGCTGGCAACATGTACAATGAGACTGTGGTGTCCCACTTCAGGGATGTTTTAAAGGAATGCCAGATACAGAGTTCCCTGGACAGTTATTTTGTCAGACAGGGGTCAAGTGACTCTCAAGCTGGTCCTAGTGGCATTAAAAAACAAAGAAGGGAAGTAACCCCAGAAAAAGACTTGGTACCTGAAGTGTTAATGGAAGGGGATTCCCCTTCCAAACACTAGCAACTCCTCCATCCTCTCCCCTCCTCCCGTCTTCCACACATCACAAGTCTTCAATAAAGGTAAGTGACATGTTATTACTGTTTATTTCTTATGTCTCATTGTTTTCTGTGTAATTTAATGTATATTTGTTGTACAAAAAGAATTTATTTTAATACTTTTGGGTGTCTGGAACGGATTAATTTTATTTCCATTATTTCTTATGGGGAAAATATATTCGGAGTTCGTAATATTCGGTGTTCGGAGCGCCCTCTGAAACTGATTAATTACGAACTCCAGAGGTCCACTGTACTTGGATGATGACCAACAAACTCACTCTCAACATAGACAAAACATACTTCATGCTGTTTGGCAACAGAGCCTTAAATATCCAACTTAATGCATCGATAAATGGTTCCCCTATATCAAGACACACTGAGGGTAAATTTCTAGGTTTCCTCCTTGACTGTAATCTTAAATTTCATTCCCACATCCAACACATATCCAAGAAAATTTCCAAATCAGTAGGCATCCTTTCCAAGATACGATACTATGTACCACAAACGACACTCCTCACCCTATACCACTCATTAATACAGTGGACCCCCGAGTTTCGGTCACCTCGGAAATCGAACAATTATGTAAGTGTAATATTGTAAGTGCTTTTGTAAGTGTATTTTTGGGGGTCTGAAATGGACTAACAAAAGCTGAAATGGACTAACAAAAGCTGAAATGGACTAACAAAAGCTGAAATGGACTAACAAAAGCTGAAATGGACTAACAAAAAGCTGCTGTGTGGATGATTACCAGCTCCTGTGCTAGACAGCACACCCCACCACTTTTCAAAAGCCTGAACTTGCTAAATATACGAGACATACACTCATATTATTGTGCGTACTACATATACAGAACATTAAATTCCACTATAAATCCTCCACTTAAACTACTCCTTGACAGTTACAACAGAATGCGCAGTCACAACACAAGGCATAAGGCACTCTTCAACATCCCTAGTGTCAGTCTCACACTATGCAAAAACACTATGCACATAAAGGGCCCGAAGATCTGGAACTCGCTACCGGAACTGGTAAAGGATCTCCTGACTACTTATAAATTTAGGACTTTGTTAAAAAACCATCTTATCTCTCAATACTAACCAATTCAGCCAAAACTTCTGCCAGTCCATGAAATATTACTTCCTGAACCATTATTTGTAATACTATTGTTTTTATTATGTGCATCTTCAGGATTATTATTTTTAAAAACCTCCACCTTGACTACCTCGCATTAGTGTAGTATTAAGATTAAATAAAAATGTACCACAGTTAATTATTACTATCTTGTATAGTTTTAAGTAGTTACTATGTACTATTATCTGTCTAGTTTTAAGTAGTTTCTATGTATTAGGATTAGTCTGCCCAAAATGCCCTGGCATGATAGCAAACCAAAATTGTAATTACACATTGTAAACTTTACAAAGAAATAAACCTTTACTTTACTTTACTGTTAAGCAGAAACTTGAACTAATAAGGAAGGTGGAGTGTGGTGTCTCAGACCTTGTGTCTCCACCATAGAAAAGTTAAGTAAAAATACTGTACGTACTGTATTTTCTTATGATCATAAGAAAATAATTTCATAATTCAGAATCTACAGATAACAGGTTGTGACATACACTCCCTACCCCCTATTAGTCCATTTTTTTTTTTTTTTTTTACAATACATAAAAAAAAAAAAAAAGGTATTTTCATTCAACTTACCAATCTGCTGAGATCATATACTGCTAGCCATTTAATCTCTGGAATGGTCTTCTTGTCGGGAAGAGTGAGAGTAATGTCTTTATTCAGGTAACGATCCAGAATGTTGGTCCTGGAGAGGAAGAGTTTAGCAGGGATGAGGACATAGCAGATAAAACACCTAAACAAATTTATATACTATACTACTGTACTTTAATTACTATTCTTTATAGTAATTTTTATTCCCACACTAATTACAGTAGAACCCCCGTATCCGTGGGGGATGTGTTCCAAGGACCTGCCATGGATACAAAAACTGTGAATATTAGCAAACCCTATACATATCTATTATAAAGTTTGATTGATAAATTATGCACAATAAGTGGAGAATTGTCACTTTCACTGATGGGAAGCACTTCACAGCTTCTCTTAAGCTTTGAAGAACTGCCAGCTTCTCTAATTTTGCACTTTGTGGGCATTATTATGCAAAATTAAGAGGTATTTTTGGGCCCCAGTAAACCGTGGATAACTGAAACTGCAGATACCATTTCATTGGATATGGGGGTTCTACTGTACTGGAATAATGAGGTTGTTAAGAATAATTTTGTGAAAACATGAAACATTACACAGATGGGTTTATGAAAGATGTGAACCATAGAATAAATAAAAACATAAAGATAGATGGAGTGTTGAAAGGGGTGTGTCTATAGCAGGGTGGGGGAAGGAGGAGAAAAGTACCATAGTTGAGTGGTGCCAATACTGCTAGAGAGAGTTTGCACATGACATCACAGGACAAGTGGCCGGCATACCAATGGTCAAGCTTGCTCCAGTGATGGTGTGTTTACCTCTTAAGTTCCAACAAAACATTGTAGTATATTTGAAGTGTAATACTGTACATTACTAGTACTAAATTAGTAGTAGTAATAATAATAATAAAATAATTGTAATTTGTGATGAAAGTATATTAGATGGTATTTTGTTGTAGTACATGCATATATATATGTGGTACTCATACATGTATGGTAAATCCTTGATTTAACAGACTTCAGAAAAATGGGAAAAAATCCACTGGGTCAACTGATTTAGAAACAATGGATAAATTCTGGTTACAGAATTGTCAGTGATTGTTATGATCACAGCAAAAATACCAATACCACACAAGGTCTAGCTATATGCCTAAGCTTTAAGCTCGAGGGACTGACCACTACCTGCAATGCAAATAATTGTTTTAAATTGTTATCTCACTCAATTAGTTGCATTGCTGCAATTGATTGATATGTTTTAAATTGTTATCTCACTCAATTAGTTGCACTAATTGATATGTTCAACTTATAATTAAACTTTATAACTTAGATACGCAATTATACTTATTTTATAAATTATCAACCATAACTTTTTACCATGTAGTCTATAATTAAGTAGTCCTAAGAATGCCTGCAATGCACAGCATATTAGGGGCTTTTGGCATGTACATCTCATCAATAACTATGTATCTTGTCTACCCAACCATGTATCATTGTACCATGTCTCAATAAAGTATTATTATTATTAATATTATTACCTAGACTGATGGGCTGATCACATCTAAACTACTTTTACCTACTACAGTACGTCTACTGTCTCCAGTGTATTTGACTTAAAAAGCCTGTTGTGCAGATAAATAGTTTTGGCAACAAAGATACCAAAGTGTTGCACAAGTACCTTGTTTTTCAATCGCCTAATATTCCTAGCACAATTTTTCACAGTACAGTGGACCCCCGAGTTTCGTACACCCCGGAAATCGTACAATTATGTAAGTATAATATTGTAAGTGCTTATGGAAGTGTATTTTTGGGGGTCTGAAATAGACTAACCTATGTGACATTTTTCCTTAAGGAAGTAAATTTGTTCGGTAATGGCGCTTGAGCAGACTTCAGGAGTGAAGTTTTTACGAAACTCGGGGGTCCACTGTACTCAGCATCCTTCTTGCTCTCTCAATCTTTATTATATTTCTTCAATTAATGTACTAACACACACTGTAGACATTTCACTGTAGAAAACAAGGGAAAGTGTAATAACAGCATAATTGGTTAATACTGAGTTCAGGGGCTATGAAAATTCTTCGATATTACCCTCTCCTCACTTAACGACGGAGTTCCATTCCTAAGACCACGTCGGTAAATGAATTCGTTGCTAAGTGAGGAGCATGCTATAATGGTAATGGGTTTGTGTCAACCATCTTTGATATTGTTTTAATGTCACCTGCACCATTTATAACATTTCAGGTATATTTTTAGATGTTTATACAGTAGTGTACTATATATTGTAATAAACAGAATAGAGTAAATCAGCTCTAATACACATTATTTAGGTATGCATACTGGTCCAGGTATACTCCAGGTCAGAGAGCCCTTCATAAGTCCGAGCTGTTGGTAAATGAGTATGTAACTAAGCGAGGAGAAGCTGTATTTATTCAATAAAATTGGCAAAATGGAACTTATGCCACCTAATAGTTGCATGAACTTTGTACTTAGGAAACCATATCAGAGGTGAAACTTTGAAGCCGATCAGATGAGTAATTCTCCAATTATGGCATGGATTCCAACGATTCCAGTCGTTCAGACACCATCTCCATGCAAATAATTTCATGTTCACTGATAATAAGATATCTGAAATCAGAGACTATCCATATTTTCCATAGACTAGATGAATGCAATGGTTTTGAAGACTGCAACCCAATAATGACTGATGTTTTTTGAGTGGTAATAAGATACCTATTTTTTTAGATTATCTCGCTACTGCACAGACCGGGCCACAGGGGCGTTAAGCCCTGAAACCCTCTCCTGTTATACTGTATTGTGTATGTCAGTTATATGAAGAAATTGTAATATATATGAAATAGCTTTATATTATTATTTTGTGTGATGCAACTATTTGCAGTCGGGTCTAATGAAGACACATAATAACCTCCGTAATCCTGTTTTTTTGCACTACCACTCACAGGATGAGCGTGGGACCCAAAATAAACTAGCTTAGCAAGAGGCACTATTAACTGAAGAATGGTGCAGCAAACCAATTGCCCAGTGGATTAGATTAAGGATAAACACCCAGGGCAGAGAACGGAGAAATCTTTCACCAATGCTCAGGACCCATAGCAGGAAAGGCCAGCACTCTGCCAATGTTGGTGCTGAAATCCTACTGCCCCATGTGTGTGACTTTCCATATTTTAAAAATATTTTTAAAATTAATCTTACTCTAACCTTCCTAGCTCATTGGGAACTATGAAACCTTGGGGTCCTGGACGTGGTCTTGAGCCAGCCCAGAAGAATGTGTCTCCACCATTACCATCGTACATAAAGTTTTTGATTAAGAATGTTGTTTCATCAACAGCATACACATCACCACCAACCTGTATGTAAAGTAAAATCAAAGTTTGGCATGAGAATATGACCTGAAATAATATCACTATTGTTATACAGAAAATTTTAATATAAACCAATTTTAATATACATAAACCAATTTAAGAACAGAACTTACTAATATCTGCAGAATGAAGCTGCAGATAGGGAGGAGTGTGATTTCTTGTTTTGTTAAAATATTTATAATATACCTCTTATCTAATACAGTGGACCCTGAGTTACGAGCATAATTCATTGCAGAAGGCTGCTCAAGTGCCATTACCGAACGAATTTTCTCCTTAAGGAATAATGTCAAGTAGGTTAGTCCATTTCAGACCCCCAAAAATACACTTACAAAAGCACTTACAATATTACACTTACATAATTGTTCGATTTCCGAGGTGCTCGTAACTCTGGGGTCCACTGTATAGTTATATGTATTTTTTTGACTGTTAACATTAATAATGGTAGAGAATAAAATGACATGTATACATGCAAAACTATGTATCCATGTAATTACATACAGTTTATAAGAGATATATACATGTAAAATGACATTCTGGTAAAGTACATACTGTATTAGATTTATTATTTTTTACTAGTGGAAACCCGGATTTCGTACTTAATCCGTTCCTTTGACTGTCGGAGGCCCCTCTCTGAAACTGTCATTCTGGGTGTTAGTCAACTGGTGTGGGTCGCATCTTGGGGACAAGATTGAGGACCCCAATGGAAATAAGACAGACAGTCCACGATGAAGCACTGACTTTCTTGGGTTAACCTGGGTGGCTAACCCTCCGGGGTTAAAAATCCGAAGAAATCTTATCTTATCTTACATCTAGGTTTTTTCTTCTTTTTCTTAATATTTCTTGTTCTTTATTTCCTCTATTCTCCATGGGGAAATGGAAAAGAATCTTTCCTTCGTAAGCCATGCGTGTCATATGAGGCGACTAAAATGCTGGAAGCAATTGGCTAGTAACCCCTTCTCCTGTAGAAAATACGTAGTACTAAAAAAGAGAAGAAAAACTTTATAAAAGTGGGATGCTTGAATGTGCGTGGATGTAGTGCAAATGATAAGAAAGAGATGATTGATAATGGTAGCAATAATGTTGAAGGATCAGTTAAGGAAGGAGAAGAGGGAATATAAATATATAAATTCAAGGATTATGTGGATTAAAATAAGGGTCGGATGCAAAAAGTGGGTCATAATAAGTGTGTATGCACCTGGAGAAGAGAGGAGTGTAGAGGAGAGAGAGAGAGATTTTGGAAGATGGTAAGCGAGTTTGTAGGAACTTTTGAACCAAGTGAGAGAGTAATTGTAGAAAGGGAAATAAATGCTAAAGTAGGAGAAACATTTAGAGAGGGTGTGGTAGATAAGTTTGGGGTGCTAGGTGTAAATGATAATGAGGGCCGTTTGATTGAACTTTGTATAGAAAGGGGTTTGGTTATAGGTAATACATATTTTAAGAAAAAGAAGATAAGTATACAAGATATGATATAGCGCGTAATGACAGTAGTTTGTTGGACTACGTATTGGTAGATAAAAGACTGTTGAGTAGACTTCAGGATGTACATGTTTATATAGGGGCCACAGATATATCAGATCACATTTTAGTTGTAGCTACAGTGAGAGTAAAAGGTGGATGGGATGCAAGGAAAATGGAAGCAGCAAGTAAGAGAGAGGTGAAGGTTTATAAACTAAAGGAGGAGGCAGTTAGGGTAAGATATAAAAAACTATTGGAGGATAGATGGGCTAGTGAGAGTATAGGCAATGGGGTCGAAGATGTATGGGGTAGTGTTAGAGTGTTCAACAAAAGTTTGTGGTTACAGGAAAGTTGGTGCGGGAGGAAAGTAGAACGAATGGTGGAATGATGATGTAAAGAGAGTAGTAAGGGAGAAAAAGTTAGCATATGAGAGGCTTTTACAAAATAGAAGTGATGCAAGGAGGGAGGAGTATATGGAGAGAAAAAGAGAGGTTAACAGAGTGGTGAAGTTTAGTTTAATATCTTTATTATGCACCCCATACCCACCCTGTGGGCAGTAGTCAAAAGATTACAGAGGTACATAATGGGTCCAGGGACTTTACCCCAAAGTTATGACAGCTGAACTAGTTACAAAGGTAATGAACTCCAGGTAGATCTGGTCACAATCATGGCAAGATACAAAGGTAATGAACCATCTACACTCCTATACATGGTTGCAATCTTGAACTAATTACAAAGTAATGAGACCCTGACACGTCCACACCTGGTCACAATTGTAATGACACTATTACGGAATACTGTACATCGTCGCCCTAGATAATGAAAATAAGGATATTAAAGTAACACTAGCGTGCTATGAATCCAAGGTAACCAACCTCTAGATCAAGATCCAAAAACTTGAAGAGAAGATTACATTGGGAAGTACTGACACAGAAAATACTCTGCAAACAGCTATAGCCAGTCACACCGAGCAAATAACAACCCTGAATACGAAGGTGGAAGAAGCAATCAAGGACTGGAAAAACAACATGCATGCTCGACTGAATGAATACCTTGATTTACAAGATGACAAAACTGAACAAGATAAGTTGTCTGATGCAGTTATAATAAACAGCCCTCACATTCCCAGTGAAATAACCCAAGCCCATTGCAAAGATACTGCTATCAGGATAATACAAGACCACTTACAAGTTATTGTGCAAAGCAATGAAGTTAAAGAAATGTGATTGCTAGGAAAACAAGGTAGTAAACATAGTACAGTATTATGATCAGACTTCATTCATATGATAGAAAAAAGAACCTAATTCAAGCAGCAATTAAAGTGAAAACTGGAGTGTACATCAACAAGTGCCTGATGAGAAAATGTCAAAACCTTCTGTTCAGGTTGAGAAAACTTGAGCAGGAACACAAAATCCAGCAGTGCTTCACTAGAGATGGGAAAATACTAGTTAGAAAAATAGCAGTAGGTCACCAATATACTATCTCAAATGAACATGATCTCTCCAACTTCCTTAGAGAAGCCGACATTTCCGTGACAGATTAACTAAGTGTCCTTAACATATTAGCTACATGTAGTGTATTTAGTGTATGTTCCTATTACATTATTGTACAATTCATTGTACCAACTTTTACTAGCTAGTACCAACTACCTCATATACTATGTACATACGTAATTTTTTTTAGTGCTATTATTTGCTTAAATTTTGTGCTATAAGTCAAATCTTATTTCTAAATTTATTTTATATCATATTTACTGTCTGCCCATTTTATACTGTATACCACTACTTAATTTAGTCCCTATATATTCTCTTAGAATAGTTCTCTACATACCAATACTTTGTACTGCCTTTTATTCAGTAACTCCTTTACTTTTAGCTTTAAAATAATTAAGGTGCTAATTCAGGTACTAAAGTGTTTATTTTTATTGTTCTACTATTAACTAGTACCTTAGTTCATATACGTGTATTCATATTTGTTAAAATAACTAAGGTGCTAATTCAGGTGCTAAAGTGCTTTATTTGCATTGTATTACTTTTAAATTCAGTAGATCCTTTATTTTAGCCTTAAAATAATTATCTTAGTCAATATATTCATATTTGTTAGTGGTTCAAAGCAAATGTTTTTTTGCTTTTTGGTAATTGCAACAGCTTATTTCTCAATGTGCCCCTTATGAATGCAATTATCAATCCTGAAGTGCACAAATAATCCTAACAGTAATTGCCATTACTACACTGCTAGTCAGGCCAAAACTCTACTCAGTGTCAGCAATAACATTAAAGTTTTCAATGTTAGATCTTTGAGTAAACACTATGATTAACTTCTTTGCATTACTGAAGTCTCTAAATGCTACTATAACTTTCATTATTCTTACTGAAGCCTGGGTCAAACAAGATCTGACAGACATATTTACCATACCTGGTTACACAGCCATACATAACTGCAGGCCTGACCAACCAGGAGGAGGCACTGCCATCTATTACTCTGATGAATTGGAATGTATGAAATCAACTTTACAAGAGACGAAAATGGTGAATACATGTACATAATAAATAAATTCACATCAAAAAACCTTAAGAAACCTATAAAAGTTGGAGCAATCTACAGACAACCACACTAATATATACACTTTTAGTAGTAACCTTAGAAACATGATAACTGAGTCAGAGTTGTATAAACACCACCTGATACTTACAGGAGACGTCAACATAAACATCATCCAAGCAACTGGCCCCTCAGTAGCTGATTTCACAAACATTATGAACAACTGCTTGTTGATACTCTCTATAACTAAGCCAACAAGAATCTCTGAGACAAGTGCCTCACTACTTGACCATATCTCGACCAACACGATATCCCTATTACAAGCAGGTATAATCACAGACAACACTACAGACCACTACCCCACCTTTCTCATAACCAACTTATGTAAATTGCCTCAAGAAACGAGAAAGATCTCATTTCGCCTGCATGATGAGACATCGGTAAACAATTTAATATTAGCACTAGGTGACATTGATTGGCAGTGAGAGCTAGCTGACAGCAATAATATTGACAAAGATGTCAAAACGTTTTTACATAAAACCCTAAACCTCTATAACATGCATTATCCAATCAAGACAAAGCAGATCATGGAAAAGACACTAAATAGCACATATCTAACAAACAGTATCCTCAAATCTATTGATAAAAAGCACCAACTTGAAAAGCAGTTCAGATTATGCCTGATTACTAAAGAACTGACTAAACGATACACATCAATACTCACAAAACTAATACGAAAATCAAAACAAATGTATTACAAAAATATATGTATTGAAATAAAAGGTGATATGAAAAGTACCTGGCAAACCCTCTCTAAAATTTTGGGCTCTAGAAACCATCTGGAAACAGATATAAACTTAACTAAACCAGATGAACCTCACATACAACCTACTGAAACTACCAACAAATGTAATATCTTCACCCCAAACTTACCTACCACACCCTCTCTACATGTTTCTCCTACTTTAGCATTTAGGTCCCCTACCACAATTACTCTCTTACTTGGTTCAAAAGTTCCTATACATTCGCTTAACATCTCCCAAAATCTCTCTCTCTCTACACTCCTCTCTTCTCCAGGTGCATACACGCTTATTATGACCCACTTTTCGCATCCGACCCTTATTTTAATCCACATAATCCTTGAATTTACACATTTATATTCCCTCTTCTCCTTCCATAACTGATCCTTCAACATTATTGCTACCCCTTCCTTAGCTCTAACTCTCTCAGATACTCCTGACTTAATCCCAATTATTTCTCCCCACTGAAACTCGCCTACCCCCTTCAGCTTTGTTTCGCTTAGGGCCAGGACATCCAACTTCTTTTCATTCATAACATCAGCAATCATCTCTTTCTTATCATCCGCACTACATCCACGCACATTCAAACAACCCAGTTTTATAAAGTTTTTCTTCTTCTCCTTTTTAGTAAATATGTACAGGAGAAGGGGTTACTAGCCCATTGCTCCCGGCATTTTAGTCGCCTCATACGACACGCATGGCTTATGGAGGAAAGATTCTTTTCCACTTCCCCATGGACAATAGAGAAAACAAAAAGAACAAGAGCTATTAAGAAAAAGAAGAAAAACCTAGATGTGTGTATGTATATATATGCATGTGCATGCCTGTGTAGTGTGACCTAAAGTGTAAGTAGAAGTAGCTAGATATACCTGTTATCCAGCGTGTTTATGAGACAGAAAAAGACACCAGCAATCCTACCATCATGTAAAACAGTTTCAGGTTTCTGTTTCACAGTCACCTGGCAGGATGGTAGTACCTCCCTGGGTGGTTGCTGTCTACCAACCTACTACCTACAAAATATATATAATATTATATAATACAGGGATATTAGCAATATCCCTGTATTATATAATTACTTATTTTAATCTACTGTTTATAAACTATTAATTTTGTTTTCATTATTTTTTCTTTTAACTACCATTACCTACAGACTATTAACTTTAAATTATCACTTCCAGTACCAAGCAATATTATTGTGTTCAGTAAGTAACCACCGAACCCATTGATATTGTGTGTCTACAAGAGTGCAGTCCCTGAAAAACCCCAGCCCCCTAAATTGCCATCATTTGTTGCATATAACCTCAAATCTACTAACTCTTGTGTTCTATATATTAAAAAATCCCTTCCCCATCAACTTCTCACATATAAGAAAACAGAGGGACTCCAATACCATGGTGTTAGGATTTATATTGGGAACTCTGCTCTCAACATATTTAATTTGTATGCTCCTGCTGATATGATCAATTACTTGGAGCTCCCAACTTGTGCTTAGTCTGAGCCTACTCTTATAATTGGAGATTATAATGCAAGACACAAAAGCATTGGAAGCTCACAGTTTGGTAATCGTAATGGTAACCAACTGTTGTCACTGTTAAATAGTCATGATAATGTGCAAATTGTAGGTGACCTTGAACCCACACATATCTATGGAGGCATCCTTGATCTGTGTCTTGGCTTCAACATTACTTCTGCCAGCTGTGAGTCTACCATTGTATCAGATATATCATCAGACCATTTCCCAAGGCTAACCTCACTAGATATAGGTAATACTATCCTTCCTGGTGGAATATTCAAACGGAAACGTTTTAATGTTCCCCCTGATCAACATGAGGACTTTGTTGCACATGTGACTGACTGGTATAATTCCTATGAGTGTTCCTCTGTTGAGACCTTTAACAATGACCTTGTGAGCAGTATTCAGAACTACTTAGAGCCACCTCAAAAACCTCCTGGAACGCTTAACCCAACCAACTTCCATAACAATCATACCTCCTATAATAACCATACTTATTACAATGATCTTAAACTTCGAACACTGAAACGTACTGCTCGCAGACTAGGCCTAGCCTATAGAAAACATCCTGCCCCTGGAATGCTGAGGCTCTTTCAAACTGCCCTTGCTGCTGCCAGAGAGCGTATGACAGAGCTGCGGCAAACTGACTGGGAAAAATTTGTCAATGGTCTCAATGCTCACACCCCACTTAGCCGAGCATGGAGGGACATAAATAGAATTAAGGGTAACAGAACTGGTCAGATTGCGCACCCTCATCCCTTACATAAGGCGAATGAGCTAGTCAGTGCTTGGGCTGTTACATCAAGCTATTAAAATCTTCCCAGTACCACACAGGCGAAATTAAATGACAAATATGATGCTAGGGAGAGACTTGTTTGTTTTATGCTCAGCAAGGAAGATGACTGTAACATTCCTTTCACTTGATGCAGCACTAAGGGCAACTCCACGTCGCCTGGTGAGGATGGTATTACCTACAATATACTAAGATTGCTGTGTCGAGTACCAGGCAATCCTTTACTCGAATTATACAACATGAGCTATGTAACTGGGGAGCTCCCTAAATCTTGGACCAACAGCCTCATTATTCCCATTCCTAAGCCCAATCAACAAAATTCATTTTGCCCAATATCTCTTACTAGCTGCTTATGTAAAACATTTGAGAGGATGATTCTTAATCGTCTCATGTACAGAATCAAACATTTTTTGTCCCCCCGGTTGCATGGTTTCATGCATGGAAGGAGTGTGCACCATTGCATAGCCACCTTTCTCACTCTGCACACTGACAGCTCATACACTACCTTCCTTGACCTTAAATCTGCTTTTGATGTTGCCAACCGACATGTAATCATTAGTGAACTTGCCAGAATGGATGTTGGAGGATGGCTTCTCCACTGGATTAAAGGATACCTGTCCAACAGAAAGTCTTCTGTGTTGTTCCAGGGGCATAGAAGTATAACTAAAGACTTTGAATTAGGAACCTCACAGGAAGGTGTGCTCAGTCCCACTCTATTCAATATTCTAATTAATGCCTTACTTAATGCTATGCCTAGCCAGCCCCATCATTATATGATCAGTTTTGCTGATGATATAATGATTCACACCACGTTCTCCAACACCCAAAACATCCTTAACCATGTACTAGCCTCGTGTCAGGACCTGGGGTTGATAATCTCTACTGATAAAACAAAGATACTCAATAGGCGTCCTCCTCGACAGAGAGGCACAGTTCGCCAGATCCAGTTGCATGATGGGTCTCTTCTAGAATATGTAGACAGATACAGGTATCTAGGCTTCGAGGTCCCACTACTTGGACCTATTGTAACGAGACTTTGTCATCAATACAAAGAAAGGCTGAGAACACTTAGAGTTGTGGCAGGGTTTCACCCCAGGTATGGTGCTAATGTTAAAATTGTGAAAATGATGTATCTTGCTTATATTAGATCATTGGTTGATTATGCTGTGCCACTACTTGCTCTTGTGTCTGACTGGAAGCTTGGAGGGCTGGAAAAACTGCAGAACGAAGCAATGAGGATCCTTTTAGGATGCCCTCGTACTGCCAAAATTTTAAATATGCAGAAAGAACTTGATATTCCAAGCATCAGAGATCGTGTTACTGAAAGAAATATCCTAATTGGGGTTAATATGCTCAGGCAAGCCCATTCAAACCCATGCACAGAAGCCCTCCAAACTTTCCTCAGCACTGGTGAACATCCCTCCAGATGGATCGAAAAAACTGGAACCGACCTCCGCATGAATCAGATACATGATCTGTGGCAAGTAAGGCAACAGCGGCACTTCTCCGCTCCATGGAATATTACCCCATTCCAAACTACCATCCCTCCATTTCCCCCCAAACTACTACTTAAATCACAACCAAAGCTTCGCCTTGAAGCCAAACATGATGCCTTAAGCTGTATTGATAATTTACCAAACAGCACACTCTCTCACAAATTATTTACGTTGATGGTTCTGTTCAACAATCCACTGGTGCAGCTGGTAGTGCTGCTGTTGTCATACAGAGTGATGGCTCTCTTAAAGAAATTTGAGCACGCATCAATAACTGGGCCTCTACCCTTCAGACAGAACTGTTTGCCATACTCCTTGCACTCAAATGCATCCATGTATCTAAGGATGACTCTCTAATTGTAACTGATTCTCTGTCATCCATAAATACTCTCAACTCATCAAGTATAACTTGTAGCATGCTTGTGTCAGAAGCCAGACACAGGTATGGTAGGATTGTGGATAGTAGAGTCAGAGTGCACATGCTGTGGATTCCATCTCACATTGGTCTTCTGATGCATGATAGAACTGATAAATTGGCTGAGTTTTATGCTTTCAAAGAGGGGGTAGGTTACAATATTGGCTTGTCAGTTAGCAGTTTGAGAACAATAATACGAAAAGAACTTCAACTGAATTTTATTGACTTAAGACTCAGGGAGATTGACACCAGTCAGTCCATCTATCATCATTCTATCATGCAGGAGGAGCCACATGTCTATGGTGCATCCAACAAAATAAGCAGACTCTTGGATGTCACTACTGCCCGCCTCCGGCTAGGTTACAAGTATCTTTGGCAGGTTAAATCACCACCACCAGATGTAGACCAAACAAAATGTAAACTTTGCCAGTTGGATTATTGTCACACCCTGCGTCATTATGTACTGGAGTGCGATAAAATTAATGAATTCAGAGACAACTCACTCAGAAATGTTCAAGATATGTCAAAGTATTTTATCCACAGTGGTATATTACAGACCATTCAGGAAAAATACCCTGACTTTGCTCCCTGTAAATAAAGCATTGCCACGTGTGTGTGTGTGTATGTATGTGTATTAATAACCATTTTGTCCAATGCACAACTCGATTGAAAACTGGGCCTGTTGTATGTGCATGTGTGCGTGTGTGTATGTATATATGTGTGTATGTGTATGTGTGTGTGTGCATATGTATGTGTATATGTATGTGCGTGTATGTGTGTGACCCAACAATTAAAATTTGCACCAATAACTCATTACAGTTGTGGCCGGGTGTAGACTAATAGATTGCTCATTGCTTTATAATTTGTTCATGATTGCAACCATGTATAGACGTAAGTAAATTTACTTACTTACATGATTCATTACCTTGTAACTAGTGAATTCATTACCTTTGTACCTTGTTCAGCTATCAAAACTTTGGGGCCCAGCCTCTGGACCCTTTATATACCTCTAATCTGCAAATACCTTTGTAACTTGTCATAATAGTGACCAGATCCATCTGAGTTCATTACCTTTGTAACTTGCTCAGCTATCAAACTTTGAGGTCCAGTCCCTGGACCCATTATGTACCTCTGTAATCTTTTGACTACTGCCCACAGGATGGGTATGGGGTGCATAATAAAGATATCAAACTAAACAGTAAATTTCTATTCTAAATCAACAACCTTGTCAAACTCTGTTAATATAACTATCCAATATTAATTCATCAAATTGTACCATATTAAGAGTTTACTGTGTGTCTATTTTTTTTTTTAAACTACGTATACTTGAAGCAATCCATTAACTAGTAAGATAAATAAGTTTAGTATCATAATACTATTAAGTTTAACATAATACTTTGTTCAAAAGTTAAATTGTAGAATCACTCTGAAACATATGATTACAATCATTGATCCTGATATCAACTTTTTATTAAATGACTCACATGCATCCAGCAACTGTAATTATTATACAGCAGACCAAGCAAAGACATTACTCAGAGCCAACAATAACATTACCATCTTTAATTACAATGTCAGATCATTGAGCAAACATTACGATGACCTCACAGCATTACTCAATTCCCTGCATACCAGTATATCAATCATCACATCCACTCAGACCTGGCTAAAGCCTATTACTACAGATGTCTATGCCATTCAAGATTATTATCATTAGAAACTTCCACCTTGACTACCTCGCATTAGTATTAAGATTAAATATGATTGTAATAAAGTAAACCACTTAGTCTATTTTTAAGTAATTACTATGTACTATCATCTTGTCTAGTTTTAAGAAGTTACTGTGTACAGTCATACCTCGGTTAGCGATGGCGTCGGATACTGATAAAATCGGTTAGCGATACATTTTTACGTCAAAATATTGACTCAGTTTACGATAATTGTTCGCTTTACGATATTCGTCCCGGACGCGTCCGCGTGGCGCCCAGCTGTGTGGGCACTCCAGGGAGCGTCAGTGTGCTATTGTTTACAAGCGAGCGACCACCACCCACACCACCCACGCATTCATACCAGTATATTGTCATTATTCCACTGTTTTTAGTGCTTGTAATTGCTAAATAAGCTACCATGGGTCCAAAGAAAGCTCCTAGTGCCAGCCCTGTGGTAAAGAGGCTCAGAAATACAGTAGAACTGAAGAAGGAGATAATAGAAAAATATGAAAGTAGAGTGCGTATCACTGAGCTGGCCAGGCTGTATGGTAAAGCCTATTTTACCATCGCTACCATTGTGGCCAAGGGAAATACACGTAAAATCAAGGAAGCTGTTGTTGCGAAAGGTGCATTTGTGATCACAAAACAGAGATCGCAAGTGCTGGAAGATGTGGAAAATTTGTTGTTGGTGTGGATCAACGAGAAACAGTTAGCAGGAGATAGTGTTACACAGGCAATAATATGTGAAAAAGTAAAGCAGTTGCATGATGATCTCGTTAAGAAAATGCCTGCAACGAGTGCTGAAGTGAGCGAATTTAAAGCCAGCAGAGGCTGGTTTCAAAGATTTAAGAATCAAAGTGGCATACATAGTGTTGTGAGGCATGGTGAGGCAGCCAGTTGTGACAAAAGTGCGGCTGAAAAATATGTGCATGAATTCCAGGGGTACATAGAGGCTGAACAATTCCAACCCCAACAAGTGTTTAACTGTTATGAAACAGGCCTGTTTTGGAAGAAAATGCCCAACAGGACCTTCATTACTCAGGAGGAAAAGGCACAGCCAGGACACAAGCCTATGAAAGACAGGCTAACTTTGATGCTTTGTGCTAATGCCAGTGGTGATTGCAAAGTGAAGCCTTTACTGGTGTATCATTCTGAAAATCCCCGAGTGTTTGGCAGATGCGGTATCACCAAGTCTAACTTGTGTGTGATGTGGAAGTCTAACAAAAAGGCATGGGTCACAAAGGACATTTTCTTAGAGTGGTTCAATGGCGTGTTTGGCCCCAGTGTGAAGAAATATCTCCAGGAAAATAATTTGCCACTTAAGTGCCTCCTGATAATGGACAATGCTCCTTGTCATCCTCCAACCTTGGTAGAGAAAATTGTGGAGGACTTTAAATTCATCAAAGTGAAGTTCTTGCCCCCTAATACCACTCCTCTCCTCCAGCCCATGGACCAGCAGGTCATTTGCAACTTTAAAAAACTCTACACCAAAGCAATGTTTCAAAAGTGCTTTGATGTGACCACAGACATGAATATAACGCTAAGAGACTTTTGGAAAAATCATTTCCATATCCTGCATTGTGTACACCTTATAGGTAAGGCTTGGGAGGGAGTGACTACCAGGACTTTGAACTCTGCCTGGAGAAAATTGTGGCCAGACTGTGTCCTAGAGAGGGATTTTGAAGGTTTTGGGGCTGAGCATCAGAACCCTGAGCCTGAGCCTCAGCCTGTCGTCGAAGAAATTGTGGAACTGGGCAAGTCCATGGGGTTGGAGGTGAGTGGTGAGGATGTGGAACAGTTGGTGGAGGAGCACAATGAAGAGCTAACCACTGAAGATCTGCAACAGCTTCAACAGCAACAAGAGACCACAGGTCAGGACAATGGTTCAGAGGAGGAGGAGGTGGAACAGAGATGGAAGAAGGTGCCTTCTTCAGTGATTAAGGAGATTTGTGGAATGTGGAGCAGGGTGCAAGGCTTTATGGATGAATATCACCCTAACCATGCTGTTGCAGGCCGTGCTGGCAACCTGTACAATGACACAGTGGTGTCCCATTTCAGGGATGTGTTAAAGAATTGCCAGACACAGCGCTCCCTGGACAGATTTTTTGTTAGAGAGGGGTCCAGTGACTCTCAACCTGGTCCTAGTGGCATTAAAAGAAAAAGGCCAGTAACCCCAGAAAAGAACTTGCCACCTGCAGTGTTAATAGAAGGGGATTCCCCTTCCAAACACTAGCATACTATACTCCATCCTTTCCCCTCCTCCCGTCCTCCACACATCAACAACTCTTCAATAAATGTAAGTGACATGTTATTGTACTATATTTACATGTATTTCTTTAATGTTCATTAAATTGTGTATTATTTAATGTCAAAAAGTTCTAAAAAATATTTTATTTTACTACTTTTGGAAGTCTGGAACGGATTAATTTTATTTCCATTACAGTGGTCCCTCGGTTTTCGTGCATCTCCAAACTCGAACATTTATGTAAGTGTATTTTCGTAAGTGCTGTTGCAAGTGTATTTTTGGGGGTCTGAAATAGACTAACCTACGTGACATTATTTCTTAAGGAAGTAAATTCGTTCGGTAATGGCACTTGAGCAGCATTCTGGAACGAATTTTCGGCGAAAACCGAGGGACCACTGTATTTCTTATGGGGAAAATTCATTCGGATAACGATAAATTCGGTTACAGATACGCCCTCTCTGATGGATAAATATTGCTAACCGAGGTATGACTGTATTAGGATTAGTCTGCCTGAAATCCCCCAGCATGATAGTGGTTTTCTGTCTACTTAGCAAACCAAAATTGTAATTACATATTGTAACCTTTACATAGAAATAAACCTTTACTTTACTAACTACAAATATTAAGTGGGTCATACACCCACATACACGAGCGTGCGAGCCCATACACACATGAGGGCGCACGCACAGACACAGACACATGCACTCGAGCATACAAACATATTCACATACACAAGCATGCACACACACACACACGTGGTAATGCTTTACTTACAGTGAGCAAAGTTTGGATATTTCTCCAGAATGGTCTGTATTATACCACTGTTGATAAAATACTTTGCCATTTCTTGATCATTTCTGAGTGTGTTGTCTCTAAATTCATTAATTTTATCGCCCTCCAGTACAAAATGACGAGTGGTGAAGCAATGTAAAAAGAGAGCAAATGAGAAAGTGGGTGAGATGTTATCAACAAATTTTGTTGAAAAATAAGAAAAAGATTTGGAGTGAGATTAATAAGTTGAGGAAGCCTAGGGAATGAATGGATTTGATAGTTAAAAATAGGAGAGGAGAGACAGGTATCGGGAAGATGGATGGAATATTTTGAGGAATTGTTAAATGTTGATGAAGATAGAGAAGCTGTGATTTTGTGTATAGGGCAAGGAGGAATTACATCTTGTAGGAGTGAGGAAGAGCCAGGGTAAGGCAGCAGGGATTGATGAGATAAAGATAGAAATGTTAAAAAACGGTGGGGATATAGTTTTGGATTAGTTAGCGCTTTTATTTAATAAATGTATGGAAGAGGGTAAGGTACCTAGGGATTGGCAGAGAGCATGCATAGTTCCTTTGTATAAAGGCAAAGGGGACAAAGAGAGTGCAAAAATTATAGGGTAATAAGTCAGCTGAGTATACCTGGTAAAGTGTATGCCAGAGTTATTATTGAAAGAATTAAGAGTAAGATGGATAGCAGATGAACAAGGAGGCTTTAGGAAAGGTAAGGGGTGTGTAGACCAAGTGTTTACAGTGAAACATATAGGTGAACAGTATATTTAGATAAGGGTAAAGAGGTTTTTGTGGCATTTATTGATTTAGAAAAGGCATATGATAGGGTGGATAGGGGGGCAATGTGGCAGATATTGCAAATGTATGGAATAGGAGGTAGGTTATTGAAAGCAGTGAAGAGTCTTTACGAGGATAGTGAGGCTCAGGTTAGAGTATGTAGGCAAGAGGGGGACTATTTCCCAGTGAAAGTAGGCCTTAGGCAGGGATGTGTGATGTCATCATGGTTGTTCAAATTGTTCAATACATATATTTATAGATGGGGTTGCAAGAGAATTGAATGCTCGGGTATTAGCAAGAGGTGTGGGGTTAAAGGATAAAGAATCTAACACAAAGTGGAAGTCGTCACAGTTGCTGTTTGATGATGACACTGTGCTTTTGGTAGATTCTGAAGAGAAGTTGCAAAGGTTGGTGGAAGAGTTTGGTAGGGTATGTAAAAAAAAAAAATTAAAAGTGTATATAGGAAAGAGTAAGGTGATGAGGATAACAAAAACATTAGGTGACAAAAGATTGGATATCAGATTGGAGAGAGTATGGAGGAGGTGAATGTATTCAGACATTTAGGGGTGGACGTGTCAGCAGATGGGTCTATAAAAGATGAAGTGAATCATAGAATTGATGAGGGAAAAAAGGTGAGTGGTACACTTAGGAGTCTGTGGAGACAAAGAACTTTGTCCACGGAAGCAAAGAGGGGAATGTATGAGAATATAGTTATAACAACGCTTTTATATGGGTGTAAAACATGGGTGGTGAATGTTGCAACAAGGAGAAGGCTGGAGGCAGAGGAGATGTTATGTCTGAGAGCAATGTGTGGTGTGAATATAATGCAGAGAATTCGTAGTTTGGAAATTAGGAGGGGGTACAGGATTACCAAAACTATTATCCAGAGGGCTGAGGAGGGGTTGCTGAGGTGGTTCAGACATGTAGAGAGGATGGAGCTAAATAGAATGACTTTGAGAGTGTACAAATCTGTAGTGGAGGGAAGGCAGGGTAGGGGTCAGCCTAGGAAAGGTTGGAGGGAGGGAAGTAAAGGAGGTTTTGTGTGCAAGGGGCTTGGACTTTCAGCAAGCATGCGTGAGCGTGTTAGATAGGAGTTGTTACGGGTATGCCCTGGCCCCACATTTTTATAGAGTAATATTCCAAGGTTTCACTTAATATTATAAAGTGGATTTCTACACTATTAGCTAAAGTATAGATTTCTGGCCTTATATTATTATCTGACCTCGTGTATCATGATACTAGGATAGTACCTTTTATTTACATGTTTGTTAATGTATGTTTTGAACTGTATTAGTTAGGCTTTTATGTGTGGTCTACGCAGATTGAGAGACCACTAGTTGGAGTGCGGGGTACTTGTTTACGTACCAGCCGGCCTCCCCTCTGTCACGTGACAGACCTAACTTGAGCTTACCACACCGTGGTATTGTCAGTAGGTTCACACACCCTCTCCTGGTTAGGAGTAGGTTCACAATCTCTCTCCCAACAAGTCTATTCTCACTCTTAGTTGTCTTATGGTTTATTCTAAGTTATCCTACTCTTGAAAAGCTGTTAGTCCGAGTAGGTTCACGCAGCCTCTACTGTCAAGGAGTAGATTTTCTCTGAGTTTAAGAATTCAACCTTATAGGCTTGAAGTACGGTACGAGCCCATGAGTCAGATGTTACATATATTGTAAAAGAGAATTATTAGATCATATGATTGGATTATATGAATTATCGTATAATAAATACAACGAATTTTACCTTTTGGTCATTCTCCCCTTTTCAATACCTTTATTTAAAATCTTGTTACGACGGGGCAAAACAGGCCCATAGATGAAGCCCTGATCGTAATAGGAGTGAATGGAGACAAAATGGTTTTTAGGACTTGAAGTGCTGTTGGAGTGTGAGCAAGGTAATATTTATGAAGGGATTCAGAGAAACCGGCAGGCCAGACTTGATTCCTGGAGATAAGAAGTACAGTGTCTGCACTCTGAAGGAGGGGTGTTAATGTTGCAGTTTTATAACTGTAGTGTAAGCATGCCTCTGGCAAGACAGTGATGGAGTGAATTACGGCGAAAAATTTTCTTTTTCGGGCAACCCTGCCTTGATGGGAGACGGCCGATGTGTTAATAAAAAAAATAAAAAAATGCAACTATGAAATTAAGGTTGCTAATGAATTAAAGACTAATCCAAAAGGGTTCTTTCAAGTATATAGGATGAAGGTCAGGGGAAAAAGTAAAAGGGCTGAAAATTGGGGATGGACAGCTGACTGATGAACAGGAAATGTGTTCTCTATTTAATGGTTATTTCTTGTTCTTATGTTCTTATAAGAATATAAGAATGGAGGAACACTGCAGCAAGCTTACTGACAAATACAAGGCATTTCCTTTTCAAAGCCATCCATGTATTTGTCCAACCTTTTCCCAAAGTTATCCAAAGAATTTGCTTCTGCACCCCAAACATCAATCAAACCCAGCCCCTCCAATTCATATATCTGTCCAATTTCTTTTTAAAACTACCCAAGGTTTTAGCCTCAATTACCCTATTTGGAAGACTGTCCCACACATTGACAACTCTACCTGTAGAGAGTTCCAGGGGTCAATGCCCCTGCAGCCCGGTCTGTGACCAGGCCTCATGTTGGATCTGGGCCTGATCAACCAGGCTGTTACTGCTGGCCGCACGCAGTCCAACGTACGAACCACAGCCTGGCTGGTCAGGTACCGACTTTAGGTGCCTGTCCAGTGCCTGCTTGAAGACAGCTGGGGGTTCATTAGTAATCCCCCTTATGTATGTTGGGAGGCAGTTGAACAGTCTTGGGCCCCTGACACTTATTGTGTTGTCTCTCAACGTGCTAGTGGCACCCCTGCTTTTCATTGGGGGGATGTTACATCGTCTGCCGAGTCTTTTGCTTTTGTGGGGAGTGACTCTCGTGTGCAAGTTTGGTACTAATCCCTCTAGAATTTTCCATGGGTATATAATAATGTATCTCTCCTGCCTGCGTTCTAGGGAGTACAGGTTTAGGAACTTCAAGCGTTCCCAGTAATTGAGGTGGTTTATCGCAGTTATGCATGCCGTGAAGGTTCTCTGCACATTTTCTAGGTCAGCAATTTCATTTGCCTTAAAAGGTGCAGTTAGTGTGCAGCAATATTCCAGCCTAGATAGAACAAGCGACTTGAAAAGTGTCAACATGGGCTTGGCATCCCTGGTTTTGAAGGTTCTCATTATCCATCCTGTCATTTTTCTAGCAGATGCAATTGCTACAGTATGGTTCTTGAAGGTGAGATCCTCTAACATGATCACTCCCAGGTCTTTGACATTAGTTTTTCACTCTATTGTGTGGTTGGAATTTGTTTTATACTCCGATGAGATTTTAATTTCCTCACGTTTTCCATATCGGAATAATTGAAATTTCTCATCATTGAACTTCATATTGTTTTCTGCAGCCCATTTAAAGATTTGGTTGATGTCTGCTTGGAGTCTTGCAGTGTCTTCAATGGTGGACAATGTCATGCAGATTCGGGTGTCATCTGCAAAGGAAGACACAGCACTGTGGCTTATATCACTGTCTATGTCCGATATGAGGATGAGGAACAGGATGGGAGCGAGTACTGTGCCTTGTGGAACAGAGCTTTTCACCGTAGCGCCTCAGACTTTACTCTGTTGACTACTACTCTTTGTGTTCTACTTGTTAGGAAATTATAGATCCATCTACCCACTTTTCCTGTTATTCCTTTATCACGCATTTTGTGTGCTATTACACCATGGTCACACTTGTCAAAGGCTTTTGTAAAGTCTGTGTATATAACATCTGCATTCTGTTTGTCTTCTAGAGCATCTAGAACCTTGTCGTAGTGGTCCAGTAGTTGGGACAGACAGGAGCGACCTGCTCTAAACCCATGCTGCCCTGGGTTGTGTAATTGATGGGTATCAATTACACAACCCTTTCAAAGATTTTTATGATATGATATTGATATTGATATTGATTATGATATTGGTCTGTAGTTCTTTGCTATTGCTTTACTGCTCCCTTTGTGGAGTGGGGCTATGTCTGTTGTTTTTTTAACTGCGGGACAACCCCAGTGTCCATGCTCCCTCTCCATAGGATGCTAAAAGCATGTGATAGGGGCTTCTTGCAGTTCTTGATGAGCACTGAGTTCCATGAGTCTGGGCCTTGAGCGGAGTGCATGGGCATGTCATTTATCACCTTTTCGAAGTCATTTGGCGTCAGGGTAATGTCAGATAGGCTTGCGTCTATCAAGTTCTGTGGCACTCTCATAAAAAATTCATTTAGGTCTTCGACTTTGTCTGGTTAGCGGCTCGCTAAAAACTGAGTCATACTGGGACTTTAGTAAGCTCACTCATTTGCTTGCTGTCATCTGTGTAGGACCCATCCCGTTTAAGTAGGGGCCCAATACTGGATGTTGTTCTCGACTTTGATTTGGCATAAGAAAAGAAATACTTTGGGTTTCTTTCAATTTCATTTATGGCTTTTAGTTCTTCCCATGTTTCTTGATTCCTGTAAGATTCCTTTAGTTTTAGTTCGATGTTCGCTATTTCTCTGACCAGTGTCTCCCTACGTATTTCAGATATATTGGCCTCTTGTAGCCGCTCTGTTATGATAACATGAACGTAGATAAGTATGTTTATGGAGCAACTTGCAATGTGATCAGACTGACTGATGTTGTAGTGGCCAGGGTTAGGCTTGGTTACAAGTACTTCTGGCAGTTTGGGAGACACAGATGATGATCAAACTAAATGCAAATTATGTGATCAGGCATATGGTCACTGTCTTGAACACTATATGCTTAATTGTCCACTTATTGAGGAATACAGAAATAGATAGTATAATAACCTATGTGACATGTCAAGATATCTTATTACTGAAAATAAGATACCAGTTATACTAAGCAAATTTCCTAAATTTGCTTGTAACAGATAAGTGAAATGTAGATATAAATCCATATGTACAATTGCTAACCCTTTTGGGGCCTAGTTCCTAGTCCTTTTGTGTATCCATATGCTCTTGTGCTACCATCCACAGGATGGATATGGGGTGCACAATAAACTAGCCACTTCGGTGGCAAAATCTAAAAAATCTAATCTGTTATTCTTTGCCTTCGCCTGTATAGGGAGCACCTCTCTCTTTCTAGTTTACATCTTCTCCTCCTTTTCCTTAAGGGAATTTGCCTTGAGCAAACCTCAAGTGCCACAGAGTTAATTTGTTCTAGACATAGGTTAGGATCTGTGATGCTTAGGCTATCTTCCCAGTATTATGAGAACAGACTCCAGAACATAAAAGGTGATATGAAAGAGACCTGGAAAATCCTATCTGCAATTCTAGGAAATAAAAAGATATCCAAGAACAATACCATCAAATTATCAAAAACAGATGAACCCCTACTCTCACTAACTGAGACAGCAAACAGACTTAATGTTTTCTTCTCCACCATAGGAAAGAATCTAGTGAGTAAAATCCCAAGCTCGAACACCCGTCCAACAGACTACCTCACCAACACCTACCCTAATACACTATTCCTAGCTCCTACCAACCCAATTGAAGTCTCGCTCATAATCAACACCCTTAAAACAAGGCAGGAGACATGAACAGCTTACCACCTTTTATGTACAAAAAAGCTTCACAGGTAGTGTCACCAATTATAGCAACACTATTCAATAAATCTATTGAAGCCTCTACCTTCCCATCAATTCTCAAAATAGCTACGGTCACCCCGATCCACAAAGGAGGTGATCAAACAGACTTGAATAATTATAGACCAATTTCTAATTTACTTTTGCTTTCTAAAATCTTCGAAAAATTAATTCATAGACAAATCTATTCCTACCTCGTCTCACACAATGTACTCAACCCCTGTCAATTTGGTTTCAGGACCAACAAGAGCACAAACAATGCTATTATACACATGCTATAGTTAATATACACTGCACTGGGAATCTTCATTGATCTATGCAAAGCTTTTGATACAGTTGACCATGATTTACTGCTCACAAAATTAGCACACTATGGAATAAGGGGGCACCCACTCAACTACCTAAAGTCATACCTTAGCAACAGAAGCCAATACGTGTACACAAATGGAGCGAACTCTTCCACACAACAAATTACAGTTGGAGTCCCTCAAGGAAGTGTCTTGGGGCCACTCCTATTCCTCATTTACATAAATGACCTACCAAATGCATCACAACTACTCAAACCCATATTATTTGCAGATGACACAACATATGTCTTCTCTCACCCAAATCCAGTCATATTGGCCAACACTGTTAATGCCGAATTACAGAAAATATCTACATGGATGACAACTAACAGGCTTACTCTCAATACTGACAAGATGTTACGGCCCCCTACCTAACAATGGTTGTTAGGTAGTTACTTTACCGGCCGGCAGTCAAGGGGTTACGTCATCAGACCCGATGTTTGACTGCCGGGCCGGCTAGACCGACAGTGTCCATTAGACTCTCCTAGAGAGTGTCAACCACTCTCCTATGGAGAGTGCTAGCCAGACTCTCCACATACACCTTGGAGAGTGTACCTGCACTTGAAGAGTGTACCAGACTCTCCCCTGCACTTGGAGAATGTACCTAGACTCTCCTGCACTGGAGAATTCTAGACTCTCATTGGAGAATGTACCTAGACTCTCCCTACTTGGAGAATGTACCTAGACTCTCCGCTGCACTTGGAGAATGTACCTAGACTCTCCGCTGCACTTGGAGAATGTACCTAGACTCTCCGCTGCACTTGGAGAATGTACCTAGACTCTCCGCTGCACTTGGAGAATGTACCTAGACTCTCCGCTGCACTTGGAGAATGTACCTAGATCCCCCTGCACTGGAGAATGTCCTAGACCCCCTGCACTTGGAGAATGTACCTAGACTCTCCCCTGCACTTGGAGAATGTACCTGACTCCACTTGGAATGTACCTAGACTCTCCCTGCACTTGGAGAATGTACCTAGACTCTCCCTGCACTTGGAGAATGTACCTAGACTCTCCCCTGCACTTGGAGAATGTACCTAGACTCTCCCCTGCACTTGGAGAATGTACCTAGACTCTCCCCTGCACTTGGAGAATGTACCTAGACTCTCCCCTGCACTTGGAGAATGTACCTAGACTCTCCCCTGCACTTGGAGAATGTACCTAGACTCTCCCCTGCACTTGGAGAATGTACCTAGACTCTCCCCTGCACTTGGAGAATGTACCTAGACTCTCCCTGCACTTGGAGAATGTACCTAGACTCTCCCCTGCACTTGGAGAATGTACCTAGACTCTCCCCTGCACTTGGAGAATGTACTCTGAGATGCTCTCCCTGCACTTGGAGAATGTACCTAGACTCTCCCCTGCACTTGGAGAATGTACCTAGACTCTCCCTGCACTTGGAGAATGTACCTAGACTCTCCCCTGCACTTGGAGAATGTACCTAGACTCTCCCCTGCACTTGGAGAATGTACCTAGACTCTTCCTGCACTTGGAGAATGTACCTAGACTCTCCCCTGCACTTGGAGAATGTACCTAGACTCTCCCCTGCACTTGGAGAATGTACCTAGACTCTTCCTGCACTTGGAGAATGTACCTAGACTCTCCCCTGCACTTGGAGAATGTACCTAGACTCTCCCCTGCACTTGGAGAATGTACCTAGACTCTCCCCTGCACTTGGAGAATGTACCTAGACTCTCCCCTGCACTTGGAGAATGTACCTAGACTCTCCCCTGCACTTGGAGAATGTACCTAGACTCTCCCCTGCACTTGGAGAATGTACCTAGACTCTCCCCTGCACTTAGAGAGTGTGTTGTATCTTGAAGAATGTACGTGTCCTGCGATAGAGACGGCAGCGACAATATAGTACCTGAAACTGTACCCGGAGTTGTGAGACTGTACCTGAAAGTGTCACTGAGTTGTAGTGTCACTGGTGTTTACTCGGAGTGATTTCAGGCAGTGTGTGTTCATGGTGTAGTGACAACTGGTGGCACGACACAAGTGGAATAATCGTGTGATTTTGTGTTGTTGTCGGATGACGCGGTGACAAGGTTTTTAGAGACGGAGTCGTGACACAGGGGGCGTGCCATGTGGCACAGAGAAGGTGTTGTGGGACACAAGCGAAGGAGTGTTGTGTAACACAGAGACAAGGGTGTCTTGAGGACACGGTAGAGAATGAGTGTCATGACTAGAGGATTGGTGGTGTCCTGTGTGGCACGATGTTGGCAGCGACGTCTGACACTGCTCTTAATTTTATGATTGTTTTACTTGTGCAAATTTTACTACGTTTTAAATTGTTATAAAATGTGTATAAAGAGATATATGTTTTTAAACAGATTATATGTTATACAGATTTATGTTTTTATATTAATAATAATATATATAATAAATATTGAAAATCTGATTTTACTTAGTATCCCAAACAGTCGTTTATTACAAATGGGTTTCTTTATTTTGTAATACAAGACCTACTTCATACAGTTTGGAAACAAAGCCACAAATGTTCCACTTAACATAACGCTCAATGGTTCACCCATCACAAGACTCACAGAGGGAAAATTCCTAGGAATCAACCTTGACAGCAGCCTTAAATTCCAAACAGACATACAACAAATTTCCAAGAAAATCTCAAAGACAGTAGGCATATTATCAAAGATACGCTATTATGTGCCTCAATCAGCTCTCCTTGCACTATATCATTCACTTATGTACCCTTATCTCACCTATGGAATCTGTGCATGGGGATCAACAACATTAAATCACCTCAGACCACTCATAACCCAGCAAAAGGCTGCAGTCAGAATGATAACAAATTCCCACTCTAGACAGCATACTCCACCAATATTCAAAAGCCTAAAACTACTCACCATAAAGAACATTCACACTTATTCTTGTGCCTACTACATACATAAAACTCTACACTCTAATATAAACCCTCCACTCAAAATTCTCCTCACCAACTTTAATAGGACCCATGACCACAACACAAGACACAGATCACTTTTTGATATACCCCGAGTCCATATCAACCTATGTAAAAATTCTATGCACATAAAGGGCCCCAGAATCTGGAATTCATTAGCAGTAAATAATAAGATAACCTTGTCTGAAAATCAATTTAAGACTCTTCTCAAAAACCACCTACTCACCCTAAACTAAATACTCATACTGTAAACTACTTTCAAGAATGCTCAATACAGTGGTACCTCGGTTAATGATATTTTTTTGTTCCAGAATGCTGTTCAAGTGCCATTACCAAACAAATTTATCCCCATAAGGAATAATGTAAAATAGACTAGTCCTTTTAGACCCCAAAAATACACTTACAAAAGCATTTAAAAAAATAAACTTACATAAAAGGGCGAGTTTGGGGACCATCGTTAACCGAGGTACCACTCTATTATTTTCCTATAAGATAACTTCAATTTTTACTAATCTTCTTCTTCTTTCAACAAATCGGCCGCTTCCCACCAAGGCGGGGTGGCCCAAAGAGAAAAACAAAAGTTTCTCTTTTTAACTTTAGTAATGTATACAGGAGAAGGGGTTACTAGCCCCTTGCTCCCGGCATTTTAGTCGACTCTTATGACACGCATGGCTTACGGAGGAAGAATTCTGTTCCACTTCCCCATGGAGATAAGAGGAAATAAGAACAAGAACTAGTAAGAAAATAGAAGAAAACCCTGAGGGGTGTGTATATGTATGCTTGTACATGAATGTGTAATGTGACCTAAGTGTAAGTAGAAGTAACAAGACATGCCTGAAATCTTGCATGTTTATGAGACAGAAAAAAGACACCAGCAATCCTACCATCATGTAAAACAATTACAGGCTTCCGTTTTACACTCATTTGGCAAGACGGTAGTACCTCTCTGGGTGGTTGCTGTCTACCAACCTACTACCTATTTTTACTAATATGTTACTATTATATAACCCCCTACTCACCCTAAACTAAATACAGTGG
Source organism: Cherax destructor (assembly GCA_009830355.1). Lineage (NCBI taxonomy): Eukaryota > Metazoa > Arthropoda > Malacostraca > Decapoda > Parastacidae > Cherax > Cherax destructor. The sequence continues at coordinate 82,516 of WNWK01006510.1, forward strand.
AACCCCGGTTAACGAAAAAAATTCATTGCAGAAGCCTACTCAAGTGACATTACCGAATGCCAAGCCCATGTTGACACTTTACAGATCGCTTGTTCTATCTAGGCTGGAATATTGCTGCACACTAACTGCACCTTTCAAGGCGGGTGAAATTGCTGACCTTGAAAATGTGCAGAGAACCTTCACCACACCCATAAGTGCGATAAACCACCTCAACTACTGGGAACGCTTGAAGTTCCTAAACCTGTACTCTCTAGAATGCAGGCGGGAGAGATACATTATTATATACACATGGAAAATTCTCGAGGGATTAGTACCAAACTTGCACACAAAAATCACTCCCTACGAAAGCAAAAGACTCGGCAGGCAATGTAACGTCCCCCCAATGAAGAGCAGGGGTGCCACTAGCACGTTGAGGGACAACACAATAAGTGTCAGGAGCCCAAGATTGTTCAACTGCCTCCCAGCATACATCAGGGGGATTACCAACAAACCCCTGGCTGTCTTCAAGCGTGCACTGGACAGGCACCTAAAGTCGGTACCTGACCAGAAAGGCTGTGGTTCGTACATTGGACTGCGTGCGACCAGCAGTAACAGCCTGGTTGATCAGGCTCTGGTCCAACAGGAGGCCTGGTCACAGACCAGGCCGCAGGGGCATTGACCCCCTGGAATTCTCTCCAGGTAGACTCCAGGTAGTCTATTTCAGACCCCCAAAAATACACTTCCACAAGCACTTACATTATTATACTTACATAATTGCACGATTTCCGGGGTGTTCGTTAACCGGGGTTCCACTGTACTCATATTATAAATTACTTTAAAAAATGCTCAATGTTATTTTCCTTAAGATAATCTCAATTTTATATTACCATCCTCCTAAACACTTGGTTACAATGTAATATAATCATATTGTAATTTTAACAGTGTAATATCATCATATTGTAATTTGAAATCAAATACAGTGGACCCCCAAGTTACGAACACCCTGGAAATCGTACAATTATGTAAGTATAATATTGTAAGTGCATTTTTGGGTGTCTGAAATGGACTAACCTACTTGACATTATTTCTTAAGGGAGTAAATTCGTTCGGTAATGGCACTTGTTCGTTACTCGGGGTGTCCAATGTATATAACTAGAAAAATCTCAATCAATTTCTCTAATATTATGTACATAGTCTACAAGTCATTAGATTAAGCTGCCCCTAAAGCCATGGCATGTCAGTGGCTCTCCTTGCACTTCAGTTTCTGATTGTAACTACAAATATCTATGTAAAATTGCAATGAAATAAAATTTACTTTACTTTACTTTACATCATTTAGGACATGGTTTACTTGGTCCCACCTCATGTTTTTGCTTAACAAAAAGCAATATTTACCTATGTACTTTCTAAATCTAAATTTCTCTAACTTCAATCCATTATTTCTGGTTCTTACTTGATTCAGCATCCTCAGTATTTTATTAATATAATTTTTGTTTATTCCCAATGATATCCAAAGATATCTCTCATTTTACATCTCTCAAGAGAGTGAAGATTCAAGTTTCAAGTTTGGACTATTTGTATAACACTATCCATATTATGCCTCATAATTACAGTATATAACTATGTACAGTGGTACCTTGGTTAACGATATTTTTTCATTCCAGAATGCTGTTCAAGTGCCATTACCAAACGAATTTATCCCCATAAGGAATAATGTAAAATAGACTAGTCCTTTTAGACCCCCAAAAATACACTTACAAAAGCATTTAAAAAAATAAACTTACATAAAAGGGCGAGTTTGGGGACCATCGTTAACCGAGGTACCACTGTATCTACAATTACTACTATATTTATATTGTTTATATATAGATTAACTAATAAGAAATGTGCCTCATTTATAAGCAAAAACACTTTTCGAGTTACCACTAAGCCTCACAACTTAGTGGTAACTTGAGCATTTGGCTCACAACTGAAAATACCTGGATTCAATCTCAGATAGGGTATACAGTCTTACCTGGTGGTGGTAACTGTTAAGTTCTCCTATCTTCTTGCCCACATAAGCGTCATCACTCCTGCAACACCCTGCAATGACAAAAAAGTGAATTATGAGCCACAACAGTCAATGTAGGAACTGTACAGGTGCATGCTCTCTTTCTCTGAGGCAGGATCCATACATAGCTTTAAGAGGTACGATATGGCTCTTGAAGCCATGAGAAAGAACCTAGTAGTGACCAGCGAAGAGGTGGGGGTCATGAACTGTGAATCGACCTCTGCAACTACAAGCAAAAGACTCAGCAGACGCTGTAACATCCCCCCAATGAAAAGCAGGGGTGCCACTAGCACGTTGAGAGACAACACAGTAAGTGTCAGGGGCCCAAGACTGTTCAACTGCCTCCCAGCATACATGAGGGGGATTACCAATAGGCCCCCGGCTGTCTTCAAGCGGGCACTAGACAGGCACCTAAAGTCGGTGCCTGACCAGCCAGGCTGTGGTTCGTACTTTGGACTGCGTGTGGCCAGCAGTAACAGCCTGGTTGATCAGGCTCTGATCCAACATGAGGCCTGGTCACAGACCGGGCCGCAGGGGCGTTGACTCCTGGAACTCTCTCCAGGTAAACTCCAGGTAATAGGTGAGTGCGTGCGCACACACACAGGAACCACACAGTTTTAAGACGAAGTCTGATAAAGGTCATGGAGCAGGGAGAGAGAGGACCTAGTAGCAATCAGTGAAGAGGCAGGGGCTATGATTCGACCCCTGCAACCCACAAATAGGTGAGTAAAAATAGGTGAGTACACACACACACACACTGAGCACAGGCTCGGGGGACAAACGCTCCAAACTTCACTCAAGGTGAAGGACCATGGGGTGAGAATCATACCGAACATATCTCCTGAGGTGCACATTAACCAAATAACTGCTGCAACAAATGCACATTTGGCAAATCTAAGAATAGGCGAGTTTACACACACACACACATGCGTATAATATGCAAAGTCATGGAAAAGATTATTAGGAGGATAGAGGTGGAGCACCTAGAAAGAAACAAGTTTATATGTGACCACCAGCACAGTTTCAGGGAAGGAAAATCTTGTGTCACAAACCTACTGGAGTTTTATGACAAGGTAACTAAAATAAGACAAGAGAGAGAGAGAGGGGTGGGTAGATTGCATTTTCTTGGACTGCAAGAAGGTTTACGACAGTTTCACACAAGAGATTAATGCCAAAGCTAGAGGATCAGGTATGCATAACAGGAAAGGCATTGCTATGGATCAGAGAATACCTGACAGGATGGCAACAATGATTCATGGTACATGACGAGGTGTCAGAGTGGTGACTGTGATGAACGGGGTCCTAGGACCGGTGCTATTTCTGGTATATGTGAATGACATGACGGAAGAGATAGACTCAGAAGAGTCCCGTTTGCATATGATGTGAAGTTAATTAGGAGAATTATATTGGACAAGGATCAGACAGGACTACAAAGGGACCTGGATAGGCTGCAAGCCTGGTCCAGTAACTGACTCCTGGGATTTAACCCCACCAAAATGCAAAGTCATGAAGATCAGGGAAAGGCAAAGAAGACTGCAGACAGAGTCAGAGTACAGGATAGGGGGCCAAAGACTGCAAACCTCACTCAAGAAAAAGGATCTTGGGGTGAGTATAATACTGAGCACATCTCCTGAGGCGCACATCAACCAGATAACTGCTGCAGCAAATGGGCACCTGGCAAACCTAAAAATAGTGTTCCAACACCTCAGTAAGGAATCATTCAAGACTGTACACCATGCATGTCAGGCCCATATTGGAGTATGCAGCACCAGTTTGGAACCCACACCTGGTCAAGCACATCAAGAAATTAGAGAAAGTGCAAAGGCTTGCAACAAGACTAGTCCCGGAACTAAAGGCCATGTCCTACGATGAAAGGTTAAGGGAAATTGATCTGACGACACAGTTGGACAGGAGGGATAGAGGGGACATGATAATGACATATAAAACACTGCGAGGAATTGACAAGGGGTCACAAAGGGTTGAAGACTCAGATGAGTCGAAGGAATGTTAGGAAGTATTTCTTCAGTCATAGAGTTGTCAGGAAGTGGAATAGTCTGGAAAGTGACGTAGTGTAGGAAAAGTGACGTAGTATATATATACAGTGGTACCTCGAGTTACGATGGTCCCCAAAGTCGCCCTTTTATGTAAGTTTATTTTTTTAAATGCTTTTGTAAGTATATTTTTGGGGGTGTAAAAGGACTAGTCTATTTTACATTATTTCTTATGGGGATAAATTCGTCTGGTAATGGCACTTGAACAGCATTCTCGAACGAAAAAATATCTATATATATTATATAATATATATATATATATATATATATATATTATTAATGTATGTATATATATATAATATATATATATAATGTATGTATATAGGAAAGAGTAAGGTGATGAGGATAACAAAAAGAATAGGTGACGAAAGATTGGATATCAGATTGGAGGGAGAGAGTATGGAGGAGGTGAATGTATTCAGATATTTGGGAGTGGACATGTCGGCGGATGGGTCTATGAAGGATGAGGTGAATCATAGAATTGATGAGGGGAAAAGGGTGAGTGGAGCACTTCGGAGTCTGTGGAGACAAAGAACCTTGTCCATGGAAGTAAAGAGGGGAATGTATGAGAGTATAGTTATACCAACGCTCTTATATGGGTGTGAAGCATGGGTGATGAATGTTGCAACGAGGAGAAGGCTGGAGGCAGTGGAGATGTCATGTCTGAGGTCAATGTGTGGTGTGAATATAATGCAGAGAATTCGGAGTTTGGAAATTAGGAGGAGGTGCGGGATTACCAAAACGATTGTCCAGAGAGCTGAGGAGGGGTTGTTGAGGTGGTTTGGACATGTAGAGAGAATGGAACGAGACAGAGTGACTTCGAGAGTGTATAAATCTGTAGTGGAGGGAAGGCGGGGTAGGGGTCGGCCTAGGAAAGGTTGGAGGGAGGGGTAAAGGAAGTTTTGTGTGCGAGGGGCTTGGATTTCCAGCAAGCATGTGTGAGCGTATTTGATAGGAGTGAATGGAGGCATATGGTTTTAATACTTGACGTGCTGTTGGAGTGTGAGCAAAGTAACATTTATGAAGGGATTCAGGAAACCGGCAGGCCGGACTTGAGTTCTGGAGATGGGAAGTACAGTGCCGGCACTCTGAAGGAGGGGTGTAAATGTTGCAGTTTTATAACTGTAGTGTAAAGCACCCTTCTGGCAAGACAGTGATGGAGTGAATGATGATGAAAGTTTTTCTTTTTCGGGCCACCCTGCCTTGGTGGGAATCGGCCGATGTGTTAATAAAAATAAAAATATATATAATATAATGTATGATATATATATATATATATATATATATATATATATATATATATATAATATAATGTATGTATATATATATAATATATACATACATACATATATATATATATATATATATATATATATATATATATATATATATATATATATATATATATTATATGCTAATTTCTTACCCTACCGATAGGTCAACTAGTGTGGGAACTGTGTAATCGCAGGTATTTCAGGTGAGCATGCTTAACTTTCCAAGATAGGTATAATGTTTGTCAGGAAACAGGACAAGTGTTTCCTGACGCGTGTCTTAGTCATATGATGACCCACAGCTGGAGCTTTTGGTCAGCTGACAGAGGACTTCCGCTGGCTTACTGGTCCATCTCTTTAAAATTCATGGTTATGATTATAACCATTGGTGCTGATTGTGATAACTCTGTATTTGTGTATACCTGAATAAACCTACTTACTCCAAGGCCTGGCCTTAGCCTAATATAGTACGAGTTAGACGGTCTTGACTCCAAGTTGTGAGTGATGTTCACATTACTATGGTCATACTTAAGAGCGATGTGTGTTTTGTCTTGATGGGATTGTCAGCTTAAAGGCACGACGTGGGATACGACGCTAATATGCTGGTCTGTCGAACTGTTGAGCAAGGTGATCCACCTGTTTTCTAAATGTCGCGCATTTTTGCCATTTGTATCATATAACGGAAACTAATGAAACATGGTAGCTGTTAAAATATGAGTCTATAATGTGAAACTTTTATCCTGGGAATATATGTCAATGATTTACAAAATTGAGGTAGTTCAAAATATTAATAGGTAGTTTACCTATATATTGTGTAGAGTAACTTTATTTGTAATTGTACTTCAATTGTGATTCCACTACTGTGTAATATTGCATATTGTTATAATATGCATATTGCAAGATGGACTGGTTTTAGTTGTTACAAAATTGTAATATTGTTTACATGTTGGGAAGTGTTTCTAATTAATGTACATAAAGATGTCATTAATGTACGTAATGATGTCATTTGGCATACGTAATTGTATATAATATGTTTTTATAATAAAATATAAAAAAAAAAAGTTCAAAATATTTAAGAACTTAACAATTAGTTTATATATTAATGGAAATGGTCTCGTTTTGGCATGATACAGTTTCTATATTAGTGTCTTAGGCAAACTTATGACTAGCCTAAGAATTATGAAGCTATTGCTTATTATGAAGTTTGCTTCATAATACGCATACTAGGAAAGGGGTTAAGCTAGGTGTTTTTTTTATGTTTAAAATAAATATGGAGTGAATGTACTAGGATAAGGAAGCTAGCAAGACAGCTAACTGCAGCATCAAATGTCAAAGCGACCTGATCAATTTCCGCTGGGTGGCGCAGCCTTCACAACACTGCCACACATTATTCCGCCCACCCGAGCAGACAGAACTGTTTGCCATACTCCTCGCACTCAAATGCGTCCATGTATCTAAGGTTGACTCTTTAATTGTAACTGATTCTGTCATCCATAAATGCTCTTAACTCATTAAGTATAAATTGTAGCATGCTTGTGTCAGAAGCCACACACAGGTATGGTAGGATTGTGAATAGTAGAGTCAGAGTGCACATGCTGTGGATTCCATCTCACATTGGTCTTCAGATGCATGATAGAACTGATAAACTGGCTAAGTTTTATGCTTTCAAAGAGGGGGTAGGCTACAATCTTGGCTTGTCAGTTAGCAGTTTAAGAACAATAATACGAAAAGAACTTCAACTGAATTTTATTGACTTAAGACTCAGGGAGATTGACACCAGTCAGTCCATCTATCATCATTCTATCATGCAGGAGGAGCCACATGTCTATGGAGCATCCAACAAAATAAGCAGGCTCTTGGATGTCACTACCGCCCGCCTCCGGCTGGGTTACAAGTATCTTTGGCAGGTTAAATCACCACCACCAGATGTAGACCAAACAAAATGTAAACTTTGCCAGTTGGATTATTGTCACACCCTGCATCATTATGTACTGGAGTGCGATAAAATTAATGAATTCAGAGACAACTCACTCAGAAATGTTAAAGATATGTCAAAGTATTTTATCCACAGTGGTATATTACAGACCATTCTGGAAAAATACCCTGACTTTGCTCCCTGTGAATAAAGCATTACCACACACACACGTACTCACCTATTTGTGGTTGCAGGGGTCGATTCATAGCTGCTGGCCCCACCTCTTCACTGATTGCTACTAGGTCCTCTCTCTCCCTGCTCCATGAGCTTTATCAAACCTAGTCTTAAAACTATGTATGGTTCCTGCCTCCACTATGTCGCTTTCTAGGCTATTCCACTTCCTGACAACTCTATGACTGAAGAAATACTTCCTAACATCCCTTTGACTCATAGGAGTCTTCAACTTCCAATTGTGACAACTTGTTTCTGTGTCCCCTCTCTGGAACATCTTGTCTCTGTCCACCTTATCTATTCCTCGCAGTATTTTATATGTCGTTATCATGTCTCCCCTAACCCTCCTGTCCTCTAGTGTCGTCAGGCCGATTTCCCTTAACCTTTCTTCGTAGGACAATCCCCTTAGCTCTGGGACTAGTCTTGTTGCAAACCTTTGCACTTTCTCTAATTTCTTGACGTGCTTGACCAGGTGTGGGTTCCAAACTGGTGCTGCATACTCCAGTATGGGCCTGACGTATATGGTGTACAGAGTCTTGAATGATTCCTTAGTGAGGTATTGGAACGCTATTCTTAGGTTTGCCAGCCGCCCGTATGCTGCAGCAGTTATCTGATTTATGTGTGCCTCAGGAGATGTGTGTGTGTGTGTGTGTGTACTCACCTAGTTGTGGTTACAGGGGTCGATTCATAGCTCCTGGCCATGTGTGTGTGTATGTGTTTGTGACCCAACAATTAATATTTGCACCAATAACTCATTACAGTTGTGACCGGGTGTAGACTAGTAAATTGCTCATTGCTTTATAATTTGTTTATGATTGCAACCATGTATAAACGTAAGTAAGTAAATTTACTTACTTACATGATTCATTACCTTTGAAACTTGTGAGTTCATTACCTTTGTACCTTGTTCAGCTATCAAAACTTTGGGGCCCAGTCTCTGGACCCATTATATACCTCTATAATCTGTAAATACGTTTGTAACTTGTCATGATTGTGACCAGATCTACCTGAATTCATTGCCTTTGTAACTTGCTCAGCTAGCCTAACTTTGAGACCCAGTCCCTGGACCCATTATGTACCTCTGTAATCTTTTGACTACCGCCCACATTATTATTATTATAATCAAAAGAAGCGCTAAACCACAAGGGTTATACAGCGCGGCAGGGCAGGACAGGATGCAGGGAGAATGGATTGTAAGCGGGAGATGGATGATTAGTAAGGTATGGAGTGCAGCAAGACAGTGGATAGTGCATTATTAGTAGTAGTAGTATAATCAAATAGAAGCGCTAAACCACAGGGGTTATACAGCGCTGCAGGTTATTGTAGGATGCAGGGAGAGTGGGTTGTAATAGGGAGATGGATGATTAGTAGGGTATGGAGTGCAGCATGACGGTGGATAGTGCAGGGATAGAGGGTAGCAAGAGATCGAGGTAGAAGGGGCTGAGGGAGGTGCTAGAGGTATACTACCGCCCACAGGATGGGTATGGGGTGCATAATAAAGATATTAAACTAAACTAACCCGAGCATGTAACTTTTGTAAAGTCTATTTGGAAATGAAATTTATTTTCATTTTTCAATTTCATTTATATTTACTGCATTTAAATATATACAATGATATACACCACTAGGTGAACAAATCAACGTATATACATTTACCTGGAGAGAGTTCCGGGGGTCAAGGCCTCCGCAGCCCGGTCTGTGACCAGGCCTCATGGTGAATCAGAGCCTGATCAACCAGGCTGTTACTGCTGGCCGCACGCAGTCCAACGTACGAACCACAGCCCGGCTGGTCAGGTACTGACTTTAGGTGCCTGTCCAGTGCACGCTTGAAGACATCCAGGGGTCTATTGGTAATCCCACTTATGTACACTGGGAGGCAGTTGAACAGCCTTTGGCCCCTGACACTTATTGTGTTGTCTCTCAACGTGCTAGTGGCACCCCTGCTTTTCATTAGGGGGATGTTGCATCGTTTGCAGAGTCTTTTGCTTTCGTAGGGAGTGACTCTCATGTGCAAGTTTGGTACTAATCCCTCTAGGATTTTCCAAGTGTATATAATAATGTATCTCTCCCGCCTGCGTTCTAGGGAGTACAGGTTTAGGAACTTCAAGCGTTCTCAGTAATTGAGATGGTTTATCGCAGTTATGCGTGCTATGAAGGTTCTCTGCACATTTTCTAGGTCAGCAATTTCACCTGCCTTGAAAGGTGCAGTTAGTGTGCAACAATATTCTAGCCTAGATAGAACAAGCGACCTGAAAAGTGTCATCATGGGCTTGGCATCCCTGGTTTTGAAGGTTCTCATTATCCATCCTGTCATTTTTCTAGCAGATGCAATTGCTACAGTGTTATGGTTCTTGAAGGTGAGATCCTCTGACATGATCACTCCTAGGTCTTTGACATTAGTTTTTCGCTCTATTGTGTGGTTGGAATTTGTTTTATACTCCTATGAGATTTTAATTTCCTCACGTTTTCCATATCAGAGTAATTGAAATTTCTCATCATTGAACTTCTTATTGTTTTCTGCAGCCCATTTAAATATTTGGTTGATGTCTGCTTGGAGTCTTGCAGTGTCTTCAATGGCGGACACTGTCATGCAGATTCGGGTGTCATCTGCAAAGGAAGACACGGCACTCTTGTTTATATCCCTGTCTATGTCTATATACATTGATATATATATCTCAGTGTGTAAATCAGTGTAAATACACTAAACAAAACAAACAAACAAACCAAAGTTTATTTCGTTGCAAAGGTTACAATAAGTGTTTACATCTCATAATTTGATTGGTATAAATTATTATAATTATGGGAGAGCGCTAAACTTGTAAGATTGTACAGCGCCTGTGGGGGGGGATGAAAGGCATTCAGGATCAATTCAGGGAACTGGAGCACAGATCCAATTTCCTAGATCAAGAGCCCCTCACCAGCGTGAGAGTGGTACAAAGAAAGCTACTATCATGCCGGAGCATATCGGGCAAACTTAACCTAATACTTAGACTACTAAAGTCTAGACAGGTAAAGTGGTAAATTTCAAATATTCAAGATTTTACTCTATTATTAATACGAGGTAGTACAATTAATTATACAAACATACATTTTTAGGATATACACCACTTGGTGTATATAACATTCAAAAGTTTTTAACAGTAGCTACACCGTAGGACCGAAAGGTCGTAAGCTCCTCTCCTCCTACGTGTATTACTTTTAAAATGTACGAAAGTCTTTGGCGAGTATTTATCATGCAGTAAATTGGATATAATGCGTCCACCCCTTTTCAAGATACACACTTTCACATTTAGTCTCACACACGTCCTTGAGGTCAATATTGAGTTCAGCTGCTCGGTGGAACTCGATCATTTCGTTATTTATCATACAAAAAAGGTTTCCAAACCAAGGCAATAATATTTATTTGGCAAATGTTATTTTGGGAAATATTAACCACACAAATACTTTTAAGAGAGGATAATTGTATGTGATTGTATGCGTAATAGCCCAATGGAGTTTTTTTTATATATTTTATTTAAAACTTAAATATACAAAACAAACAATACAATCAACCATACATAAAGCACAATAACATTACAAAACCAAGCCTCCACAGCATAATGGAAACCATAACTGTTACAATATCCCAAAGCACAATGACACATAGGAAAACCCCTTCACACAAAATATGCGCGCATAGCACGTTACTCCAAATAAATCCCAAAGGGAACACAAAACTCAAAATTTTATTGAACTTTGCATGTAGGACGCACAGCCTATGAAGTGTTGCTGAACAATGGTGTGAGGAATAACTACAGTTTCCCAGCAGAAATTAAGGGAGGAGTGTCGATCGTCACTGGAATCAAGTCAATAGTGGAAAGGTGCATAGGCTTGGTCTGCATCATTACTCTTATGATGTATGTGTTGTGTGTATAGAATGGAAAGAGATATATTGGTCAAAACTGGCCTATAAAAAATAATAATAATAATCATAAGTGAAGCGCTAAACCCAAAATGGGCCAAGAGGTCTTGTGCAATAATGTGGTTATTCATCAGTTGGTTTGTTGGTTCCACAGAACCATTGTTTTTTGGAAGAGCTGTGATATTAGAAGAGGTTTCCAACTTGTGACTTTTAGCGTAGTTTTAGAGTATATGTGTTGCGTCCATATTATCTGCTGTGGTCATTTTATAAGCTTGAATTATTATACTAATTTATCATAACTAAGCGCTAAACCCTTAAGGGTCATACAGTGCTGCATAAAAAGCTTGGAGCCTTTCTGCTCTTTTGGCGCTCAAGACATTCCGCAAATCATTGTCGAGTAGCGAGAGAACGTGAGTTCATAGTCAGGATCAGCGATAAAACACCTGCATAGGGGTTCAAGCAACAAGCAGTTGCCAGAGTGAATCCAGGTTATGGGGAAGATCTATGGACATGCCAGGGTCAGGTAAGGGTGCCACAGTGATTAGGGTCCTGAGAGGATACAATGAATGTTGCTATTCATAATTTTTTTTGTAAAAACATAAACAAGGGAGAGTGGAGGTAGAAATGAAAAAACTGTATACCTACCCTGAAATACGATCACCCTTGATGTGGCAGAAATTGCTAACGCTCCCTGGAAACTGTCCCATACCCTAAATGGCATACCAGAATATATGGCATACTAGGATACCTCTCAGAATCGGTGGTGGACGATTGAAAATGCCAAGAGTCATACATGTACACCTTCGGCCGCCACTTCTAGATCTGAAGGCCGCCTTCCCTCATCCAAAGACAGGCGATATCAGCCTCCAGGACACCAGAAATCAAAGTAGCACATCCCCAGATAATCCGGTTCCCATTTCACGATAGATCACAGCTGATAACAATCCCTTTTCACTTTGCTGAGAGGTTGAATTTGACAAGGAAAACATTTCCCTAATATGGAGGCCAAATGGAGAGGAAGGGGAGAGCAGGGGTATTTAGATTCAAGCTGGTGAATGGGACAAAAGGTGTAATTCCTTGGATCTACATCCCCTTTACAGCGCTAAGACTCCCAATGAAGGGGAGGAAACCCAGTAGGAAGAGGCAGAGCGAGGAGCCGAGACTCGACCCCTGCAACCACATAGAGATGAGTACACGTATACATGTGCATTTCGTAAGTATAGCTCTGCTCACACTTACATATGCACAGACACATGCAAGAGTATACTTATATACTGTACATACATATATCTGCACATGTGTTTCTGTGTTGCTACAATATAATTTTATCAGCGCCTTGCACTATTCCTTTTTTTTCTGGGTGCATAGAGGTAGAGGGATCTGAGTTTATAAGATACATTATTATTTATTATTATTATTATAATCAAATAGAAGCGCTAAACCACAGGGGTTATACAGCGCTGTTATAAGATACAAGGATACGTTTCTGGCATCACACACACCCAAATACATCGCCTCTTAAACAATGGCTAGATCACTGACTGGATATGGAAGGACACGTTCACCTAACGGTTTATGCATCTTACTCCACTCAAGGTATATACATTATGTTTCATCTCTACCATACCAACCTACTTAGAATTAACGAAACTGTCTTAATCACGGCAATCTGGAACGAATGAAAATGAAAGTACTGTCTCCAGGAGTGAAATTGGTTTTGATACTGCATTTTACACACTTACCTATTACAATGCAACTAAACACTATGCCAGTAATTCTTCTGTACTCCATCCTGATCAAGATTTAAAACACAAAATGCATTATTTGTCATTAATTAGACGCAATAGAGAGTAAAATAGCGCACAACCCTCCTCCACAACAGTCATGGAAGCACTGAGGTCTGATGGAGGTCACTTAGTGATGTCGATCCAAAATATTTACTCCCACATTTTGCTAGATATGCACCAAAGTTAACTTTAGTAAGAATTTTGCGTAGATATAAATAATAATAATAATAATATATTCACAGAAAAAAATACTAAATACATGCGAGTTATTCACCGCTAAATGAAAAAAAAAATATCAATCCACATAAGAAATAACGGAGCGTGTATCCTACAACTAGTGTTCTGTAAGTGCGTATTAATGTACATTCTTAATTAAGAAAGTTAGTAAAAATCGCTACATATGTATGCTCACAGGATGAGCATGGGGATGCAGAATAAATTAGCCGCTTAGGAACCACAGCCCAAAGGATAGGTATGGGATACATAATAAAGATATTAAACTAACTTATTAGCCACTTAGGAACCACAGCCCAAAGGATAGGTATGGGATACATAATAAAGATATTAAACTAACTTAGGAGCAACAACATAAAACAAAAACTTTCTGACTGGTAAATTAAAGCTTCCATATAACTTCAATTAAAGATCTTTATTAAGCACTCCATACCCCATCCTACTGCACTTGTTTATTTCACATCTTGTAGGTATTTGTTATCTACCTGAACTACCTACTTGGGTTGGGATAGATCATCAAGGCGATAATATCATCATGAACTCATAGTGGAACGATTGACGATATTCTCAATGTTCTTACTGGTCTTCCGCCTCAGGCTTACACATTTCACTGCCTATGTGGAAAATACTAAACATTTGCCGGTCTAAGTTATATCTACCTTATATTTTAACAAGGTATGGTTGAATTTAAGCAAGTTTAAGTGGTTAATGTTTCTTACAATCCAACAACTCCAGGGAAGGAGGTATCGCTACTCGGTATATACCAGGTATGACTGTTAGGGTTTTCGTATACAAGGATAGACCCCTGGCTGTCTTCAAGAAGGCTATGGACAGGCACCTAAAGTCAGTACTTGACTAGCCGGGCTGTGGTTCGTACGTCGGGTTGCGTGCGGCCAACAGTAACAGCCTGGTTGATCAAGCCCTGATTCACCATGAGGCCTGGTCACAGACCGGGCCGCGGGGGCGTTGACCCCCGAAACCCTCTCCAGGTATGAAACTGCTTGTGAGTTACCTTAATACCTGCAGGGATAGGTTTATTTAGGCCTGTTTCTGCTGGCTCAAAATTTTGATTTTTTTATTGTAATAAGAATTATTATTACAATCAAAAGTCAGTGGTAAACTCACAAGGGTCATACTGCGCTGTCTGGAAACCCAAGCTGCTTCTCTAAACTGTTTCTATCTGCACCTATCTTATTAAGTTTCCCCCATGAATGTAATACGGACCCATAGGCTAGCAGGAACACCCCTAAATAGACCTATCCCTAATGGCTTAAATTTCCCACATGAATTTAATATTGACTCATACGCTAGCAGAAACAGCCAAAAATAGGCCTATTCCTACTTTTTTTTTATTTTATTTAAAACAACAATTATACAAAAACACAAACAAAATGATACTTTGCTACAAATACGGTTATCACAAAATACAACCATCAACCGTATATACTAACACAACTCACAACTATACATGACCCAGTAAGAAAGACTTGCATCCGAAGACCAAGGTACCAAAGCTAATAATCATAACACATTAACTTGATAAATATAATAATCAAAAACATTATACATTTCCCCATCCCCTAATCCCATCTACCAAAAAGGAATTCCCATAATAACATGTACCCATTCCTCATGACAGCCACACTGACTGATATCAAAAACTTTGTCCCCACCCAACCCAACCCACCCTTGAAACTCAACCACACATTTCCTCATCCCCTCTATACATAAAAAATTTATTTCTTATGTTTCATTACATTTAACTCTAAATTTTACAAGCTTTAACGTTATCTCCTGAAAAAATTATTACAAAAGAACCTACAGAACTCCCCACAAGGAGATAATAGATAATACAAATATGTTTACACATTCCTAACAACCAAGTGGTAACAAAGCTAAAATTACGTACATAACGTATACGTTAAAAAATTCTTAAACAAACTAGTTACATAAAATAATACTTACAAAACACGATTATCCCCTTTCCTTATTCCCGACTAACTATACGTATTATGCAAAATATATCAAATCCTACCGGACATTTATCATCCTATATACAGATCAATCATCAATAATTATATAAATACATATACACGTGTGTCAACATCACACCAAAACAAAGAACAGCACACAATCTCAAAAACATGATACCCATATCAATACAACGTAATTGTTACACCATACCTTAACTTCCTTATACGAAAAATATTGAGGTATCCTAAGTACCCAACAATACAACATCAATTTCTTATTCAACCTACTTGCAACCATTTGACTAAAAAATTTAACATCTCAAAACAAACCTCCTCCTGTCAATTAGAAGGCTTACATTTCTGAAAGGACACATTGCAAATATCATATAAATCACTTGAAGTCATAGTTCGACTACAAGAATTGAACATCAATACACATACACCAAAGTTACATTATCAAGGCTCAGCTATACTGCAAAACTTAAAACTGGATAGTACCGAAACAATTACCCCAAATTGTCACTCTGTTATAAATTATGAATATCATCACCGCTCCAAGACCACAGTTAACAGTACATACCCTATGAAACAATTAATTTGGTCAGTGATCTTCATGTAATTGCTAACACAATTAACCCACCTTGAAACATGCCACCATCACTCTGTGACATATATAAGATTCAATACATCTTATTTCCCAGACTAGAGCACTGAACCAGAAACCTCCCCCGCCCATTCCCCAGATCTATTGCCGAACCTAGAATGCCCAGCTACTACCCAACTACCCCCCCTCCTCCCAATCCCTTTAAAACACAAATCCTACCCACCCCCACCCACCTCTCCCCCTCCCTACCTACATTACTTTCATCCTACCCACCCTCTACCCATTTCACCTCCCGTGACTTCTACCTTAATCAACACCAGTCCTATCACCTTGGCACCCCCAACATGCTATTCACTGTCATCTCTTGATAACCACTCGAAAAAGCCCTGTTCCATACCCCATTATACAAACTTCGATTCCTACATTTTGTCCTATAAAACCCCGCTCCTAAAGCCCTTATTCGTACCATCCCCTCCACGTCCCTCATACCCCAAGATATATGTATAAAATCCAACACCAAATAAGACATCCCTCTATGTATGCTTTCCGAGAACTTCCCCAAATCTAAACTCAAAGCAGATACCCCCTCCCCACCTACCATCCTCAAAACCCCCCAAAACCATTCCCTCACTGCCTCCAAACCCTCACAAAAATAGATGGGGTGATAAGCTGTATCTACCTCCCCACACCTACAACAATGCCCATCCCCACTCAACCCCATTACATAAAGCTGGGCCCTGGATGCCAAAATACCCTGAAGAAACCTATACCCTGTTTCCCTCACTCTTGGGTGCACCTTCAGCTTCTTTAACCACCCCCAAATTCCCTTCCAATCATACAAAGAATAAACCCCACTCCCTTGCATCTCCATTCTCTCCATCCCCAACCTATCCAAACGGCTTACTCTACTCCTTCCCTTCCCGGCTCCTTCATAACCAATAACTCTCTTAAAATAGCCTCACAAAGCAATATATCCTTTCCCCCCCACCACCTTCGCACCTCCTTCATCACTAATCCCACGCTTCGTCCCCCCTCTCCTCCCCTCATCAAAAACTCATGCCTCACAAAAACACTCCTTAACCTACGCCTCAAGGGCACCAACCCTAACCCCGCCCCACCTCACCCTCATTTTCACTACTTCCCTACACATCCAATGTCTCCCATTCCCCCATACAAACTTCAACACGTACTTCAACAACCGCTTCACATCCACCTCTAAGAGAGGATATACCACCGCCCTGAACCACAATTTACTATACACTAAAACGTTAACAACTACCACCCTTTGCAACAAAGTAACCTCTCTCATTCCCCATCCCTTCATCCTATCAATAGCAGCATCCACTACCAATCGTGAATTCACCTCTCTCTAGCCACCAAAGGATCAGCACTGAACACTATCCCACATATTTTTATAGTTTTCACACAACTCCATCCCTCCCGTTTCTCCAACGTTCCCCCCATCCAACTGCCTACCTCCAATAAATTAGATTTTTCCTTATTCACCCTCATTCCCGTTGCCTTCCCTAACTTTTCAACCAACTCATTGATCATACTCAACTGCTTTTCAGACCTGACCAACACTGTAGTATCATCTACGTAACCAACAATACCCCCCTCTGCATCCTCCTCCACGTCACCCTCCCGCAAAACCTCCTCCTCCGCCAACCTATAAAATGGATCCTGTAATAAGGCAAAAAGGATCTGCGACAGCGGACATCCCTGCCGCAGACCCTTCTTCATCTCCACCTTTCTTCCCACATTCCCATTAATTTGCACCCTAACTAAAGCCCCCTCATACAAAGTTCAAACCCATCCTATAACTGCCTCCCTTGCCTACCCAAAATATCCAATAACATTTCCCTGTCCACCCTATCATATGCCCTCTGCCAATCCACCCCCAACACTCCTCCCATCTGACTATTCTCAATAAACTGCTTTATACGTCTATTCCCCGTTCTGATACTCCGTCCCAGCACCCCGTATTGTCCCTCATGCAACATTCCCCCTAACCCTCTTTTGATCCTGTTTGCTAAAACCTTTGCAAATATTTTATAATCCACCGTCAATAATGCTATTCCTCTATAATCACCCAACCCCTCCTGATACTCCCCTTTTGCCACTAGTACTACGACCCCCGTTCTCATCGACTCACCCATATTCCCCTCCTCTTTCAGTTCATTTACCATTTTAATGATTACCCCCTTCAAAACCTGCCAATGCTTAACATACAATCCCCCCGGCAACCCATCTATACCGGGCGACTTTCCCAATCTCAAACCCCTCACTGCCTCCCATACCTCCTCCTCCAAAATTTCCCCCTCACATTCCTTCCTTTCTTCCTCACCTAATAATTTCCCAATTCCCCTCAATATCCTACCTTTAGCCTCCTCATCCGTCTCCCCCTTTTCATATTTGTTACAAAACCAACCCTCTGCGTACCCCCCATCCCCTCTGTTGTCCTCAGTACCGTCCCCTCCTGATACCCTCGCACCCACCCCTTCCACCTTCAATGACTCTATCAACATACCTTTCCTTCGCCGTTGAAAATTTCTTAACACTACCTTTGATGCTTTATTCCCCTACAAAACTTCTTCCATACCACTTCGAATCCTTAGTCCATGAAATCTCTCCTCCTGTATTTCCCTTAACTTTGCCCTCAACTCTACCACCTCACCATAATTCCTTCCCCTCCAATCCACTCCCTGACAATCACCTAAAAGCCCCTCCAAATACCCCTGATACCCATACCTATACCTCATTTCCTCACCGCCAACCCTCTCATAATACTTTCTAATTTCCACTTTCCCCGTCTCATTCCACCACTTAACAACTCCCGACTTTATCCCTAATCCCCCCCCACAACCCTTCCCACCACTTCTCAAATGCCTCCTCCTCCCCTTCCCTTTCCAATAACCTTGTATTCAATTTCCAAAAACTCTTATACACACGCACAACCCCTTCCCACCCTCCTTCAAACAACACACCCCTGTGATCTGAAAAACCCAAATCAAAACATTCCACCTTTCGCACATCCACTGACCTCGTCACATATATTCGATCCAGTCTTGCCGCATAATTATTCCTTAAGAAAGTATATTGCACCAACTCATTCCTTCCCCCCACCACATCCACCACCCCCACTGCCCCCAATACATCCCTTAGAGACCCCAAAACACACTCCCCCCCTCGGGGCTCCACATCCCTAATCCGAATCACACTATTCCAATCCCCAGCTATAATCGCTACTTGGGGCAATCCTCTGAAAGCATACGTCAACTCATTATTAACAAAATCATCTTTGATACTCCTATTAGCAACAGCCGGCATATATACCCCCAGGAAACTTACTTGTACCCCCCACTCCCCATTCACCCTTACCACTCGCCCTCCCACATGCTCCCATGATGACAAGGTAAAAGGACTGGACTCTCTAATACCCACCAACACCTCACCCTTGAAAGCCCCTGCATCACACACAAAAACCCTATACCCCTTAACTATCAGCTCTGATCCTATTTGATAATTGTGTTCTTGGAAAAATACCACATCTACTCTCAACCTCTTCAATGTTACTTCAACCCATTTACGTTTGACCTCATTCCTGAGGCCATTAACATTCATTGTTACACACCTAAAGTGAAGGGCTGGGGTTTTCCCTTCTGCTTCAGTGCTCTTTTGTCTAGTTTTCCATGTGTTGCTCCTTCCAACCCTCCCTTAATCCTCCCATCACCCTTTATATCCCTGCTGTCACCATTACCCTTCACCCTACTTCCTTTTCCCTGCACCACATCTGCCCACACCTTCTTACCAGGCCTTTGTGCAGCAGTTAATGGGTCATCCTCAGATTCTCCCCCTGGCCTTTTCCTTGATTCCCCTTTGTCTCCACTTAATTCCATGCTCTCTTCCCTATGTATTTTTGCCACCACTACTGACACTGCACCCTGAACCTCTGACTCTCGTCCATAGACGTTACACCATTCACTACAGATTCTGCAGGCTGCACCCTGTCCACCTCTCCCTGTACTCTTTCCTCCTGCTCCACCTCCTCGCTCCATGTCTGACATACCATGCCCTCCTTCACACCATCTCCTTGTGTCCTTGCCAATCCTTCGTCCTGTTGCACTCCTTCATCCGTCCGTAGTACATTCGCCTTCTCGACGTTACCCTACTCAGGCCTCCTACGTTGACAATCAACCCCCAGGTGCCCCGTCTGCCCACACAACCGGCAGGTACGCACCTGTCCAACATAGGTAACATATACCTGAGTGCAAAAACCATGCATTAAGATAAAGGAGGGTATGGGTTTCCTTAATGTCATTTTTACCGAATATGTGCCTTCCAACATACCAGTGTAAAGACCATTCATCCATCTACCAACAGTAACAGCATGGACAATCCCATACATCTTCATCATTTCCTGTATGTCACTTTCCCCGGCCTCAAATGGGACGTTTCACAACTTTATCCATTTGTAAGTTGCCAAAACGTCCCTTACGCATACCTCCAGTCCTTGCATTACCGTCAGCCGCTTGTCCTGATATTTATCCACAACTCTGGTATACACCGCTGTACAGGCAAATTTCACGAAGATCCGTCGTGCCCCGTTAAGGGATATGCCATACAATTTCGAGTGGTCCACACCCAGAGAATCTCGAAGTATAGCCGGCAAGACAACATCCACATTTGACGGGTAAACCGCTCCCTAAAGTACTTCAATACCAATGGTGTTTACGCGGCTCCTGTATCCCTCCGTCATGGCTGTGAAAATAAAATCTCACAAGTCAGCCACCAGAGGTCTCCACAATACACCCACACTTACATGTATAGTGTGCAAAGTCCTGGAGAAAATCATCAGGAAAAGAATGGTGGAGCACCTCGAGCTGAACAGGATAATAAACACCAGACAGCACGGATTCCGGGAAGGCAAATCCTGTGTAACAAACCTCCTAGAGTTCTATGATAAAATAACAGAGGTAAGGCAAGAGAGAGAAGGGTGGGTTGATTGCATTTTCCTGGACTGCAGGAAGGCCTTCGACACAGTTCCTCACATGAGATTAGTAAAGAAGTTGGAAGAACAAGCATGTATAACAGGAAGGGCACTGGAATGGATCAGGGAATACCTCACAGGGAGGCAACAACGGGTCATGGTGCGTGATGAGGTATCACAGTGGGCGCCTGTGACGAGCGGCGTACCGCAGGGGTCAGTCCTAGGACCAGTGTTATTCTTGGTATATGTAAATGACATGACGGATGGGATAGACTCAGAAGTGTCTCTGTTCGCAGATGATGTGAAAATAATGAGGAGAATCACATCGGAGGAGGACCAAGCAGGACTTCAAACAGACCTGGACAAGCTTGACATCTGGTCTAGCAACTGGCTTCTCGAATTCAATCCCTCCAAATGCAAAGTCATGAAGATCAGAGAAGGGCAAAGAAGACAGCTGACAGAGTACAGGCTAGGCGGACAAAGGCTACAAACCTAAGCAAAGGAGAAAGACCTTGGGGTGAGTATAACGCCAAGCACGTCTCCGGAGGCAACCCGATGGCATGGTGGCTAGCGCTCTTGCTTCACGCACGGAGGGCCCGGGTTCAATTCCCGGCGGGGGCGAAACATTTCGAAGTGTTTCGTTACACACACACACACACGTAGATAGTGACAGGTAGTTTCAGAGAGGGAACACAGAAACAAGGGGACACAACTGGAAGCTGAAGACTCAGATGAGTCAAAGGGATGTCAGGAAACATTTCTTCAGCCACAGAGTAGTCAGGAAGTGGAATGGACTAGAGAAAGATATAGTGGAGGCAGGAACCATACATAGTTTTAAGACAAGGTATGATAAAGCTCATGGAGCAGGAGAGCAGAGACCCAGTAGCAGACAGCGAAGAGGCGGGGCCAGGAGCTGAGTCTCGACCCTGCAACACAATTAGGTGAGAAATTAGGGGAGTACACACACAAAAAACACACACACACAAAATATACAACGGGCCCCTAGTGCTCCCCCCAAAAAGTCCCTTTAGGAAAAATGGTAATAAAATAAACCCCCGATAACTGCGGAATTGGGGGGGGAAAAATAAGTTTAAACGTTCCGTTCCCCTTAAAAAGGGGAATTTCTTAAGACATTTTTAACCGTGTACGTCAGGCCCATACTAGAATATGCAGCACCAGTCTGGGAAACCCCCCCTGGTCAAGCCGGGGGAAAAAAATAGAGAAAGTGCAAAAAGGGTTTTTTACTAGGTTAGTTCCACAACTAGGGGCTGTCCTATGAAGAAAGGTTGAGGGAAATAGGACTAAAAACACTGGAAAAAAGGGCGAGGAGACATGATAAGACATACAAAAAACTGCGGGGGAAACACAAGGGAGAAAATGACAGGATGTTCCAAAAGGGAAACAGAAACAAGGGGAAAATTGGGGAAAAAGAAGACTAGATGAGCGGGGGTGTTAGGAAGATTTTTTCAGACAGAGTAGTCAGGGGAAAAAGGGGAAAA
>WNWK01006511.1:0-104981 GCA_009830355.1 Cherax destructor
CAATGCTGCTTTCTAGAGTTGCACTTCTCTGCTAGGTTTACACTACAAAACCGCTTTCCGTGTTTGATGGGCTCATGTGTGTGTGTTTGGTCTTCCCTGACTCCTTCCTTGTCAAACTTTCTGTCCAGCGTCACGCTGTCAATTTTCCTCGGAGCAGTTTGTAAGTTTTGCTAATATCTTCTCCTACTCCCTTACCTAATATCTCGCTTGCACCAAATAACTTCACTTTGCATAATTTGTTTTCTTTCTTCACTCTTCCTTCTTCGAGTGTTTAATTTCCATTTTTCATTCTCTCGTTTTGGTCTATGCCCATGAGAATGTTTTTTTTTTTTCATTTTCTCAGTCCCCTTAAAGTATTTTATTTATTGGGGATAAGTCTCCTCCGAATTTCCTTTTGTGAAATCTTGGAAAATTTAGCTCCGAAGTTTTCCAATGTACACGACAAAGTTTGGGTTCCATGCTATCGCTGCTGACACCAAAATTCGTCGTAAAATTTCGATGTCCAAAATTCTGTGGGATTCTTATGATTCCAGAAAGATGGTTTTATATTTGCCAACCTTACATATGCTGCCGAAATTGTCCTGTTCGTGTCCGCCTCAGTTGATGAATTTAGTGTAATATTCAGCCTCAGGTTGCAATTAAAGTAGTTATTTTCTTTTCTTCTGGAACGATGCCAAGTGGTCTTGTTTCTCTTCTCCACATTTTCATTACACTGCATTTGTTTGACCGCTCTTGTGACTTTATTTCTCACGTCGCTTCTTATAATCTCATATTTCAACTTCTTTCTAACTTGTTTAGAATTATTTGCAAATATCGATAAGAAGTATTTCTATCTCTCCAAGTAAAGTTCTGGTCAAAGTTCTGATCATTAGGGAATTCGACACGTTATATTTCTCCATTCTGACATCTAAAATAGAGTGACGACTATTTGTTTATTTGGTAATCTGTTTTCCATGGCAGCAACCTCCAGCTCCTCCACTTATATCTCTGTTTTCAAGGTCTGGCTTTTGTGGGCCACTATGTATAAAACTTTGGGACACTTTAAGAATATCTAGTCTCCTACAGCTTCGTGGGCAAGATTTTCCCTGCTAGATCCCGTGTTGGTTGTCGATTATAAATTCGTTTTTCCAGGTGTTCCTCCATTTTTCTCCTATCTTCCCAATACCTCACAGAATGTGCTGATCACGGATACCTGGGTGAAGTTAAAGGATAACTACCATCTCCTCACGTAGTTAATAGCCATCCTTGGTTAGTTCTCTACCTTCCTTCTCAGTTTTCAGTTTATCACAGTGTTGTTTCTTCTACAATGTCTGTGAA
The DNA here is from genome assembly GCA_009830355.1 of Cherax destructor. Lineage (NCBI taxonomy): Eukaryota > Metazoa > Arthropoda > Malacostraca > Decapoda > Parastacidae > Cherax > Cherax destructor. The sequence continues at coordinate 1,318 of WNWK01006511.1, forward strand.
ACAGTTTTGTCGCAGCTTTTGCCTCCGATGCTGTATCATTTTCTTGTTTTCTATATTTCTCTAGTTTATTTGTTTCTGACTCCTCAGTTCATTTTCTTTTATTGTGTTTTTCCATTCTTCGTATTCTGCAGGATTTTTACACTCTCATGCATCTTTTATTCTCCTCCTCCTCCTTCTCCTTCTTCTTGACTCTATTTCTGGGGGAACTAAAGACTTACTCCGTTCTTTTTGCTTCTTGCCTCCCTCTCATGATTGAATTTCCCTTTCGCCTTCATCATTTTTAATTTAGCCTTTCCATCATTTCAATCATTTTCTTTTCTTCCAGTTTTACTTTTCCTTGTGGTACTTTATAGTCAAATTCTTCACGTTCTTGAAACAGTACGAAGACCAAGTCCAGGCTCGCAGGCTTGTCCAGTCCTCTCATTCTTGTAGCATCCTCGACCGGCTGGCTCCTCAAGTTTTCCATCGTTGCCTCCACCAAGGTCGAGTGTATGTGCAACTTCACCTAGTACAATGCCTGTTTACTTGCCGTTTTTTTCTGGCATATAAGGCGCACGACCTTATACGAAATACGAGACGATGTTACGTAACGTAACGTTAGTAAATAACTCCAAAAGCGTAACTCAAAGCATACCTTTGACCATGACATTGAGTAAATAAGGCGCAGGGTGATTTTCCAAGTTTTTTTTTTTTTGCGGGAGGAGGGGGAAAAGCGCGCCTTATATGCCGAAAAAATAAGGTACAAGTTAAATATAATTGCTATTGTTATATATAATTGTTTCTAGATTTTTCCAGTGACATTAACATCAAAATAACTTTTACACTTTTACCAAGGACGACGTATTGAACACATAAAAATCTCCACTTGTATAACTGTATCCAATACGTGAGTCACCCATCGGAATTCACTGGTGATAATTTGTGAATACGAGACATGGAGACCAAGGATCTGGACGCTTCTCAAGGCTAAGGGACTGATCACATCAGAACTATTACTTCAAGACTGTTGGACTGATCGCATCATCTTGACCTCTCCATTACTTCTACTATCTCCAACTTTAATCACCTCAGTATCCGACCGAAAGAAACCTATTGCGCAGGCGAAACGTCTCTGCAATTAAGATAGCTGAAGTTTATATGCGTCTTATTCAACCACAAATCTCCTGAACCATTACAAGACCTTCCGATAAATATTACCAACAAGCAAAGCAATCACGACAGGGGAGTTGAATGATAGTTCTTGGCCTTTCGTGTTGCAATCATCACATCATCAGAAGCTTGCAATGTTGCAGAAATGAACAAGAAGTACAGATAGATATATTCACCGGGAACGATTCTAAGAAGAGTCGTTCCCTTAAACACATCAACCTGGCCATCCTACTCATTTCTGCAACACTGCAAGCTCCTGATGATGTGTTCATTGCAACACATGGGTTGTTTTGCATCTATTATCCCTTTTTCTTGAGTGTTGCATTAAAAACATAAAGGAAAAAATAAAGGGAAATTAGAGAAACACAGGAGCAAGAGAGGTAGATACCACATGGAGGAGAAGAGGTGGAATAATAAGGGAGAAAAGGGAGAGACTGAGAGAGAGAGAGAGAGAGAGAGAGAGAGAGAGAGAGAGAGAGAGAGAGAGAGAGAGAGAGAGAGAGAGAGAGAGAGAGAGAGAGAGAGAGAGAGAGAGAGAGAGAGAGAGAGGTGATAAAGAGTGGAGCGGTGAGAGAGAAGGAAAGAAAGGGAATAGAGAGGAAAGGAATGGTAAGAGATAGGGAGGGAAGAGGGAATGTAAGGGAGAGAAGGGGAAGGAAGAGAGAGGGGAGGAGAGTGAGAGAAACTAATGAAAGAGCCAGAGTATTATATTAATAAGTGAGAGAGGATATGCTGGAGAAGGAAGGGGAACGGGAGGGAAAGACGAAAGGAGAGAGTCTTAATTCTACCTCATAGTCTTAATTTGTATTTGATAACTACAAAATCCCCTTATTATTCAAGCTTTATTGCACAATTTTTATTTTATAATTATTATTGCCCCATTTTTTTATACTTCATTGCTCAATCTTATTTTTATACCTTTATTTTTATTAACCTATCATTGCCAAAGATCCAAGCTTCCATACACAGCTGCAACATCATTGCCCTATCCTTACCAATTATACTTTTTAAATAACCTGTGCTAAAAAATCCCATTTTACTTATTTTAATATCTACTGTATACCATTCTTTGCCCCTGTTTATTTTTTATTATACTTTTTATAAACCAGTATTATACCTTTATTTCTATTGCAACTATTCTCTAGTGCAATTACAAGTATCAGTATTGTGCTACAACTATCTTATTATCTATTAATATCATAGGTAATATCTAGTTCACCTAATTACATTCTAGCTTATTGAATAACCAACACCAAACTCATTGATACTTCACAATTTTGTAATTTAAACTTAGTAGTTTATCTATATTTGTAATTTTTACTGTACTTTATTTCATTCTAGCCTAATACATAACCATTACCAAACTCATTGGTGCTACATTGTTATAAGTAATTTTATCTTATTAGTTTATATCTAATTACCTTCTAGCTTATTAAATAACCAACACCAAACTCATTGGTGCTACCCAATTTTGTAACTTAAACTTAATAGATTAACTAAATTTGTAAGTTTTTACTGTACTTTATTTCATTCTAGCTTAATACATAACCAATACCAAACTCATTGGTGCTACATTATTATTAGTATTTTAATCTTATTAGTTTATATCTAAATTTTTCTTTAATTTTACTGTACTATATTTCATTCTAGCTTAATACATAACCAATACCAAACTCATTGGTGCTACATTGTTTTTGATAATTGTATCTCATTAGTTTATATCTAATTTGTTATTTCATACTAGCTTAATACATACTCAATACCAAGACCACTATGTTTATTTGTTACTATACTCTATTTGACCAATGTGCATTAGTTATATACTTACCAAAACATCCCCTTACAACAGATATCAGTACTATAACTCACCACACTATACATGATATAACAAAATCACTATTTAACCTAAATGATGAATGATCACGTCGACCCTGATCTAAACCTATTTAATCGAACACCCTTTCAAAATTTACTGGAAAATAACTGCCTCTACTACACAGCATCACAAGCCCACACTGTCCTAAACACTACTAAAAGTATAACAGTTCTTAACTACAATGTCCGATCCTTAAGCAAACACTATGATGACCTCCTTGCCCTCCTTGCCCTCCTTGGTTCCCTAAAAACAACCTTCACATGTATTGTCCTTACTGAAACCTGGCTTAAGCAGGATACAATAGATATCTACTCGCTGCCAGGATACACAGCAATACACAAATGCAGACCACATCAAGCGGGGGGAGGTATTGCAATCTATTACTCTAATGAAATATCCTGCTGTGACTCCATTTGCTATAATGATGAATATGGAGAATATATTTTTGCTAAATTTACTGCACAAAACCTTAAGACTCCCATAACCATCGGGGCCATTTACCGGATGCCTCATACAAACATCCCAAGTTTTAGCGATCAACTAAAAACGCAAATAACAAACAACCAATTGAACAAACACCACCTTATCTTAGCTGGAGACTTCAACATCAACCTTGGCCTACCAGATGACCAGCCAGTAACCGATTTCATCAACAATATGAACAACACACTTTCATACCAACAATAACCAAACCAACCAGGCTTACTGATACGAGTGCAACCATAATCGACCATATATGGACCAATATCCTAGCCCCTTAAATCGGGGATAATAACAGACAGCACCACAGACCACTACCCCACCTTCCTCTTAACAAACATTAGTAAACCGCCCCTAGAATACACCAAAGTTTCATTCCGACTCCATGACCAAGCTTCAATAAATAACTTCACAACAGAGCTAGACACAGTTGACTGGGCTATAGAATTCCCAAATGCCAAGGGTATCGATGAGTGGACAGACACCTTTCTTAATAAATTACATAGACTATACAACAAACATTGTCCTATAAAAATGAAACAGATTACGAATAAACGGTTAGGCTGCCCATGGCTAACTAACAACTTACTAAAATCCATTAACAAGAAACATCAATATGAGAAGCAATATAGACGGGATTCATACATAAGGAGTTTGTTAAACACTATTCATCAGTTCTCACCAAACTAATAAAAAAGCCAAACAATTGTACTACTCCAGCAGATTCACTGAAACAAGAGGAGATATAAAAAGACCTGGAAAACACTCTCACAGATTATGGGCACCCACAAACTGAAAAAAATAGGGATATTGTCCTAACTAAACCAAACGAAACACCACTACAGCCTATTGATACAGTAAACAAGATAAATGACTTCTTCTCAACTATAGGATCAAATCTTGCCAGTAAATTCCAGATACCAATGCCCGAGCAAGTGATTACCTAGATGGGAATTTCCCATCCTCCTTATATCTTGCACCTACAGAACCCACTGAAGTCTCCATGATAATCAAGTCACTTAAAAATAAATCAGGACATCTGTCTCAAGTTCCACCCTTAATATACAAACGAGCTGCTCATGTCCTTTCATATCCTATTTCTTTACTCTTTAACAAATCATTAGAATCTAGCACCTTCCCAACACTACTCAAAACAGCAAGGGTTACACCAATACACAAAGGTGGTGACCCTACAGACGTAAATAACTATAGGCCTATATCAAATCTACCATTGCTATCCAAAATATTCGAGAAACTTGTGCACAAGAGATTATACTCGTTTATAACGACACAAAGCATACTCAACCCCTGCCAATGTAAAATGATAGACCTGCTTTACACAGCACTTGAAAATAAGGAATATCCACTAGACTTTTTATTGACTTAAGGAAAGCTTTTGACACAGTAAACCACGGCATCCTACTCCACAAACTTGATCACTATGGAATAAGAGGTCATGCACTAGCATACCTCAAACCTCCCCTCACTAATAGGTACCAGTATGTCACTATTAAAAACATATCCTCCACGACACACCACTAGACACCGGCGTACCGCAGGGAAGTGCCCTTTGGTCCCCTGCTCTTCCTCTTATACATCAATGATCTTCCCAATGTATCAAACACCTGAAACCAATACCTTTGCTGACGATACAACTTATGTCATCTCCCACACAAACCTTGCCACGCTTAATACCATTGTTAACGACGAATTAATAAAAATATCAACATGGATGACTGCCAATAAACTTACACTCAACACTGATAAGACCTTCTATATTATGTTTGGCAACAGAACAGATGATCCACATTAAACATTAAGATCAACTCTACACCTATTGCTAGACATAACGAGGGCAAGTTCCTGGGCCTTCACCTTGACAGCAGCCTGAAATTCAGCACCCATATCCAACACATAACAAAGAAAGTGTCCAAAACTGTGGGGATCCTCTCAAAGATACGGTATTATGTACCACAATCAGCCCTACTCACACTATACTACTCACTCATCTATCCCTACCTCACATATGCCATTTGTGCATGGGGATCAACAGCAATTACCCACCTAAAGCCAATAATAACCCAACAAAAAGCCGCAGTAAGAATTATCACACAATCCAACGCTAGGCAGCACCCCCCACTCTTCAAAGACCTAAACCTACTCACTGTCCAGAACATCCATACTTACTACTCTGCTATCTACATTTATAGAACCATTAATTCCAACTTTAACCCTGAGCTAAAACACTTTCTTGACAGTTGTGACAGGACCCATAGACATAATACCAGACATAAACATCTCTTTGACATTCCCCGTGTCCGACTAAATCTATACAAAAATTCAATGCGCATAAAAGGGCCTAAAATCTGGAACTCCCTGCCTGAAAACTCTAGAACTGCAGACACAACCTCCATTTTCAAAAGCACCGTTAAAAAACATCTTATCTCACTTACGCACCCAACCGGTAGTTAACCATACGAAAACTACTTTATCTTGCACATATCCACAGCAAAATACACTTATTGATATCTGTGATTCTCCTTAATTTGCACATTACTAACCACAGCAAAATACACTTATTGATATCTGTGATTCCCCTTAATTTGCACAGTTCTAACCAAATTTCTAATACAATTATTGCTCCATAATACTTAAGCTAGTCATAAGTTTGCCTAAGATACTCCAATATAGAAACTATATTATAAACTAATTGCTAACTTTTTATACTAATTGTTAAATTCTCAATGTTTAAATTCCAGTACCTAAATTTTGTAAACCTAACCTAACCTAACAATCTGTATATCCATTGTATAGCTATTAAGTAAGACCTATCATAAGACTGCCTGAAAAGCCTAGGCATACCTAGGCATATTATTGGCCTTCTTGTAATATCAACTTTAATGTATAACTATAAGTACCCCCCCCCCTTGTATTACATGAAATAAAGAATTTGAATTTGAATTTGAAAAGAAGGAGAGAAGGAAAGATAGAGGGGAGGAAAGAAGGAATTGGAAATGGAGAGGAAAGAAGAGAAAGATGGGGAGAGGCGAGGGGAGAGGAAAGGAGAGAGGGAAGGGGAGAGGGAAAGGGAGAGGAAACGGGAGAGGGGGAAAGGAAGAGGGGAGAGGAATGGGAGAGGAGAAGGGGAGAGGGAAAGGAAGGTAAGGGGAGAGAGGAAGGACAGAGGGGGAAGGAGAGAGGGGAAGGGGAGACGGGAGTGGAAAGAAGAGAGGGGAAGAGGAAAGTGGAAGAGACAGAGGAAGGGTAGAAGGAAGGAGAGGGGGAAGGAAATAGGAAAAAGGGAGAGGGGAAAGGAGAGAGGGGAAGGGACGAGGGGAAGAGGAGAGGGAAGTAAAGAGGTAAAGGGGAGAGGGGAAGGAAACAGGGAAGAAGACAGTGGAAGGGGAATGAAAAATTACGAGACAATTCAAGCTTATCTCATCACTTTAGTAATTAACAAAAAACACAAGAGAACTGCGAGTTGTGTATTGTAGGAACGACGGTATTGTGTGTTAGTTGTGTATTGTAGGAACAACGGTATTGTGTGTTAGTTGTGAATTGTAGGAACGACGGTATTGTGTTAGTTGTGTATTGTAGGAACGACGGTATTGTGTGTTAGTTGCGTATTGTAGGAACGACGGTATTGTGTGTTAGTTGTGTATTGTAGGAACGACGGTATTGTGTGTTAGTTGTGTATTGTAGGAACGACGGTATTGTGTGTTAGTTGTGTATTGTAGGAACGACGGTATTGTGTGTTAGTTGTGAATTGTAGGAACGACGGTATTGTGTGTTAGTTGTGAATTGTAGGAACGACGGTATTGTGTTAGTTGTGTATTGTAGGAACGACGGTATTGTGTGTTAGTTGTGTATTGTAGGAACGACGGTATTGTGTGTTAGTTGTGTATTGTAGGAACGACGGTATTGTGTGTTAGTTGTGTATTGTAGGAACGACGGTATTGTGTGTTAGTTGTGTATTGTAGGAACGACGGTATTGTGTGTTAGTTGTGAATTGTAGGAACGACGGTATTGTGTGTTAGTTGTGAATTGTAGGAACGACGGTATTGTGTGTTAGTTGTGAATTGTAGGAACGACGGTATTGTGTGTTAGTTGTGTATTGTAGCAGCGACGGTATTGTGTGTTAGTTGTGTATTGTAGGACCGACGGTATTGTGTGTTAGTTGTGAATTTTAGGAACGACGGTATTGTGTGTTAGTTGTGTATTGAAGGAACGACGGTATTGTGTGTTCGTTGTGAATTGTAGGAACGACGGTATTGTGTGTTAGTTGTGAATTGTAGACGACGGTATTGTGTTAGTGTGTATTGAAGGAACGACGGTATTGTGTGTTAGTTGTGATGTAAAGAACGACGGTATTGTGTGTGTTGTGTATTGAAGGAACGACGGTATTGTGTGTTAGTTGTGAATTGTAGGAACGACGGTATTGTGTGTTAGTTGTGAATTGAGGAACGACGGTATTGTGTTAGTTGTGAATTAGGAACGACGGTATTGTGTGTTATTGTGATTGAGGAAGACGGTATTGTGTGTTAGTTGTGAATTGTAGGAACGACGGTATTGTGTTAGTTGTGAATTTAGGAACGACATTGGTATTGTATAGAGTATTGTAGGGAAGGCGACGGTATTGTGTGTTAGTTGTGATTGAAGGACGACGGTATTGTTGTTGTGAATTGTAGAACGACGGTATTGTGTTAGTTGTGTGAGACGACGGTATTTGTTAGTTGTGTATTGTAGAACGACGGTATTGTGTGTGTTGTGAATTGTAGCGACGGTTTGTGTGTTAGTTGTGTATTAGAACGACGGTATTGTGTTGTGAATTGTAGGAACGACGGTATTGTGTGTTAGTTGTGATTGAGAACGACGGTATTGTGTGTATTGTGATTGAGGAACGAGGTATTGTGTGTTAGTTGTGAATTGTAGAACGACGGTATGTGTGTTAGTTGTGATTGAAGAACGACGGTATTGTGTTTGTTGTGAATTGTAGGAACGACGGTATTGTGTGTGTTGTGAATTGAGGAACGCGGTATTGTTGTTGTTGTTTAGGAACGACGTTTGTGTAGTTGGAATTGAGACACGATTTGTTGTTTGATTGTGACGACGTATTGTGTGTTGTGGTGTGTTAGTTGTGATTGTAGGAACACGGTATTGTGTAGTTGTGATTGTAGAACGACGGTATTGTGTTTAGTTGGTATTGGCACGACGGTATTGTGTGTTAGTTGTGTATTGAGGAACGACGGATTGTGTGTTAGTGTAATTGTAGGAACGACGGTATTGTGTGTTAGTTGTGTATTGAGAACGACGGTATTGTGTGTTGTGAATTGTAGGAACGACGGTATTGTGTGTTAGTTGTGAATTGTGGCGACGGATGTTGTTGTGTATTGTGAACGACGGTATTGTGTAGTTGGATTGTAGAACGACGGTATTGTGTGTTAGTTGTGATTGTAGAACGACGGTATTGTGTGTTAGTTGTGATTAGGAACGACGGTATTGTGTTAGTTGTGTATTGTAGGAACGACGGTATTGTGTGTTAGTTGTGAATTGTAGGAACGAGGTATTGTGTTTGTTGTGAATTGTAGGAACACGGTATTGTGATTAGTTGTTATTGAGAAGACGGTATTGTGTGTTGTTGTGAATTGTAGAACACGGTATTGTGTGTTGTTGTGATTGAGGAACACGGTATTGTGTGTGTGAATGTGACACGGTATTGTGTTTATTGATGTGCAGCACGGTATTGTGTTAGTTGTGTATTGAGCAACGACGGTATTGTGTTATTGTGAATGTTGCACCACGGTATTGTGTGTTAGTTGTGTATGGAACGACATTGTGTGTTAGTTGTATTGTGACACGGTATGTGTGTAGTTTATTGTGAACACGGTATTGTGTGTTAGTTGTGAATTGTTGGCAACGGTATTGTGTTATTATTGTGGACGTATGTGTTAGTGTGAATTGTAGGACGACGGTATTGTGTTAGTTGTATTGTGGACACGGTATTGTGTGTTAGTTGTAATTGTAGCACGGTATTGTGGTAGTTGTGTGTAACGGTATTGTGTTAGTTGTGATTGTGAGCACGGTATTGTGTGTTATTGTGTTTGAGCACATTGGGTTATTGTGATTGTGACGTATTGTGTAATTGTAAGGCAGCACGGTATTGTGTTAGTTGTGAATTGTGACGACGGTTTGTGTGTTAGTTTGATTGGTCAGCGACGGTATTGTGTTAGTTGTGAATTGTGCAGCGACGGTATTGTGTGTCTGTTTGAGGAACGACGGTATTGTGTGTATTGTGAATTGTGGACGACGGTATTGTGTGTTAGTTATGAACTGTTGCATCCACGGTATTGTGAATAAGTTGTGAATTGCAGCAGCCACGATGTTGTGAGTTGTGAATTGTTGCAGGCACAATATTTCGGATTAGTTATGAGCTGTGGCTGCTACGGAATTGCGACATAGTTTTTTATTGTTCCAGCACTGATACTCTGGGTTAATTGAGATTTGTTGTGGCCACGGTACTGAAGGTTAATTTAGAAATATTTGAACCATGGTATATATATTTTAATCACAGTTTACTGGGTTACTTTTGAATTGTTCCAGCCACGGTTTGTGGTTTAATTGTGAATTATTTCAGCCTGGATTTTGCGAATTGTCGCAACATAGTTGTTTGTGAATAATTCAAACACGGTTTTGTGGGTTAGTCATGATCTTTTTAAGAGACGGTACTGTGGGTTAGTTGTGACTTGGCCAAGCCACAGTATCAGGGGTTAGAAATGATTCTGGCCACGGTATTGTGGGTTAGCTGTGCATTGTTCTAGCCACATCATTGTGACTTTTACTCGTGTTAAAATAAGTAATGCCTCTCATAGACGGAAATATATTGTAAGCGGAGACTGGTTATATCCATCTGTCAGTCAACCCCTGCAGTCACATATAGGTGAGTGCACACACACACACACACACACACACACACACACACACACACACACACACACACACATCTGGTCTAGCAACTGGCTTCTCGAATTTAACCCCACCAAATGCAAAGTCATGAAGATCGGAGAAGGGCAAAGAAGACCGCTGACAGAGTACAGGCTAGGTGGACAAAGGCTACAAACCTCCTCAAAGGAGAAAGACCTTGGGGTGAGTATAACACCAAGCACGTCTCCGGAAGCACACATCAACCAGATAACCGCGGCAGCATATGGGCGACTGGCAAACCTAAGATTAGCGTTCCGTTACCTTAACAAGGAATCGTTCAAGACACTATACCGTATACGTCAGGCCCATACTAGAGTATGCAGCACCAGTCTGGAACCCACACCTGGTCAAGCACGTCAAGAAATTAGAGAAAGTGCAAAGGTTTGCGACAAGGCTAGTTCCACAACTCAGGGGACTGCCTTATGAAGAAAGGTTGAGGGAAATAGGACTAACAACACTGGAGGACAGAAGGGTTAGAGGAGACATGATAACGACATACAAAATACTGCGGGGAATCGACAAGGTAGATAGTGACAGGATGTTCCAGAGAGGAAACACAGAAACAAGGGGACACAACTGGAAGCTGAAGACTCAGATGAGTCAGAGGGATGTTAGGAAGCAATTCTTCAGCCATAGAGTAGTTAGGAAGTGGAATAGTTTAGCGAACGATATAGTGGAGGCGGGAACCATACATAGTTTTAAGACAAGGTATGATAAAGCTCACGGAGCAGGGAGAGCAGAGACCCAGTAGCGGACAGTGCAGAGGCGGGGCCAGGAGCTGAGTCTCGACCCCTGCAACCACAATTAGGTGAGTACAATTAGGTGAGTACACACACACACACACACACACACACACACACATACAGGCCTAGTGTCTAATTGACATGTGCCTAGGACAAAATGGTAACTAACTAACACACACACACACACACACACACACGACGGAAGGGTGAGAGTCTGTACCCCAAGTCACTGTCTCGTCGCCTTTACTGTTTCTTATCCTCATCGCGGACAGATAAAAACTCCCACTACAGTTATCTATAGTCATTTGCGGATGATACTAATATAGAGTAAACATGAAGATCATCACCTCGGAAGACTACACGATATAAACAAGATATAAACAAAGTCTTCCAGTGGGCAGTGGAGAATAACATGACACTGAAAAGTGACAAGTGACAACTACCCAGATGTGGAAGAACTGATGAGAGACATTGAATACAAAACCCAAGAAGGTCACCAAGAACGAAAGGAACGTGTGGAAGATCTGGGTGTAATAATGTCAGCTGACCTTTCAAATAATACAATTAGGCAAATATCATGAAAGTCAAGAAAATGATGGGGAGGGTATTTATAGATTTCAAAATAACGGAAATAGTAACTGGTAACACTTTTCAAATTACTTGTGCTCTCTTGCTTAGAGTATTGTTCAATGTTGACGTCTACTTTCAACACAGGAGATATATCGGAGCTGCAACAGATATAGGGATCATTTACAAACCACAGAATCAGCATTTTCATATCTGACATAGACAGAGATGTAAGCTACACCACCGTGTCCTCCTTTACGGATGACATCCGAATTTTCATGACAGTGTCAGCCATCGAAGACACTGCAAGTCTCCAAGCCGACAAGAACCAAATTTTTAAATGGGCCGCAGAAAACAATATGGAGTTCAATGAAGACACATTTAAATTATTCCTTGCGGAATAATTGAAATTAAAACTAACAAAATGTAAAACAAATTCCAACCACAAAAATAGAGCGAAAAACTATTGTGAAGGACCTGGAAGTGATAATGTCAGAGGATCTTATTTTCAAAGATCACAAGAATGTATCTACCACATCTGCTAGGAAAATAATAGGATGGATATTGAGAACCTTCAAAACTAGGGATGCCAAGCCCTTGATGATTCTCTTCAAATCACTTGTTCTCTCTAGGCTGGAATATTGCTGTACACTAATGGCACCTTTCGAGGCAGGCGAAATTGCAGACCTGGAGAATACACAGAGAACTTTCACAGCACATATAAGTACGATAAAGCACCTAAATTACTGGGAACTGTTGAAGTCTATTGATTTGTACTCCCTGGAACGCAGGCGAGATCTATACATGATAATATACACTTGGAAAATCCTAGAAAGACTAGTCCCAAATCTGCACAAGAAAATCACTCCCTACGAAAGCAAAAGACTTGGCAGGCAATGCAACATCCCCCCACTGAAAAACAGGGACACCACGAACACGGTTTGAGACAACACGATAAGTGTCAGGGTCCCAAGACTGTTCAACTTCCTCCCAGCATACATGAGGGAGAATTACCAATAGACCATTGGCTGTCTTCAAGAAGACGTTGGACAGGCACCTAAAATCAGTACCTGACCAGCTGAGCTGTGGCTCGTATGTCGGATTACGTATAGCCATCAGTAACAGCCTGGTTGATCAGGTCCTGATCCACCACGAGGCCTGGGGGCGTTGGTCCCCGAAACCCCCCTTCAGGTATACTCCAGGTATACCTCAAAGTCTCACTGGAGCGGAGTGTGTATATTTAAAACCAGGTTTGAAGTACTGGTCAAAAATCTCCACACTACCATAACAGTTACTGGAGTGAGAGATACGGGAGAATGTATAAAATAAACCCGTTGAAAAACAGAAGAGCCGCGGACACAATAAAATAATAATGTATCAACATCCGTGGTCCCAGACTGTTCAGCACCGTACCACATGATATCAGAACACTGCCGGAACAAGGGTAGAAGTTTTCAAGGGAAAATCGGACAATGTATCTTCGCTAAGTGCCCAATCAACCAGGCTGTAATTGATATGTGAACCAGCAGGCCTCCGGCAGTAATAGCCTTTTTGATCACGGACGCACCAAACAAGCCTGGTACAGGGTAGGGCTGCGAGAGTAGGAAAACTCAAAAGCCTTCAGAACTATGTCAAAGGTATCCCAGTTCGCAGATGATTTGAAACTAATGTGATGAATACCAACAGTTGAGGACCAGGAAAGCCTGAAAAATGGATCTGGACAGAATGATCGAATAAATGTCTACTGGAATTTAAACCGAGCAGGTGCAAAGTAATGAAGTTTGGGGAAAGGAAAAGAAGACCGCAGATGGAGTACAGGCTCGGGGGACAAAGGCTGAGAATTGTTCCGAATAACTGTTGCATCGAATGCGGGTCTGGCAAATCTAACACTAGCTTTCATAAAACTGAGTAAGGAGTCATTCACGACACTGTACACCGTGTACGTCAGGCCCATATTGGAGTACTCAGCACCAGTACGGAACCCACATTTGGTAAAGCATGTCAAGAAATTAGAGAAAGTGAAGAGGTTCGCAACGAAGATAATTCCAGAGCAAAGGGGTAAATCCTGTGAGGAAAGGTTACGGAATCTCAACTTGATGACACTAAAGGAGATAATGACCAGGGGTGAAATAATTACAACGTACGAAATAATGAGAGGGATAAATAGGGTGGACAGGGACAGAATGTTTGAGAGGCGGGGAAACAGGAACACGAAGACACAGATGGAAGATGAAAATACAGATGAGTCACAGATATGTTAAGAAGCATTTCTTCAGTCTTAGAGTTGTCAGGAAGTGAAATGAAATGGAAGAGGCAGGATCCACACATTGCTTTAAGAAGAGGTACGATAAGGCTCTCGAGCCGCATATGGATGAATACACTTCACCCCCACACACACACACAAACACACACAATGTTCTCAATCTTCCGCTGTGTGGAGTGAAGGCCAGACAGACAACCTGACATCCTCAAGCACAGAAACAGAGAGGGGAGAGAACGTGTGCTTGTTGCAAGCGGTGTTATTGTCCAAGTGGCACGAGAGGAAGAGGCAAGACGAGAGGGACAATGCTGAGAGGTAGAACGCACAGAAGAAGGAAGGGAGGGAGATGGTAGGTAGGGACACGGGAGAGACTTCTTCCTTTTCATCTTCCTCTATTCGCTTACCTTGAGCATTTTTCTTGGGCTTCCTCTTTCCTAATGGATTCAGCCACAGTTCCTGTTCTCGCTTCCAGAAACGCTCTCACCACCTTCAACCTTTTTTTCCATCTAAATTAAGTCCTCTCTTCCTTTTTTCAATTTCTCTTTCCTTTGTCGTTTTTTCTCTCGTTTTACAGTCGAGGCGCCTTCTGTTTTTTTCTGTACTTTCTAAAACCCAAGATAAATTGCAATGCACAAGTGTCAGCAAATTAACAAAAGAATGAACGCGGTCTCGAACTATGGTCAATGATAGTAGTTGTGCCATGATAGGTGTAGGGGTTGTTGGATAAGGCAGTAGTGTCACAGTTAGTGCCGCTGATACAACCATGTCACACAAGTGTTGGTTGAAAAAAAAAATCCTCTTATAACCCTTCATGGCTGAATGGTAACAGCGCTGGCCCGCATAGTTCATGTTTAATATTACTATCACAGGTGTAGTCTTGTTGCCTGTACACCTGCTTGTAGTACGATAACCAAGGCAGGAATGAAGATCGAGCAAATGTCAGCTGTGAGTAAATACTTGTATATATTTCCTTTACCAAAAGAGCATGCAAGTATATGTTCATTGTATATACACTAAGTACAAAGCAAGTTTGCAAGTAAGAGAGACACAGTGAGAACTGTGAGCGACCAGACTTGAGGTAAGTCTGCCAGTGTTGCTTCACCAGTCTACAGCATCGCTTCACAACTCTGGCAGGCTTCTGTGTGACTGCCTGGGTGGAACCAAGGTGCTAGCATAACAAGGAATTCCCGTTGGTCGGGAGGGCATGCCTATATGGGTGTGTGATATACACCAAATAAAAGATATCATACTCGTACAATGCCACATTTAACTTGGTTGATGCATAATAACTATCTCAACTATTTTACACACACACACACACACACACACACACACACACAACGCACACACTCACATACACACATAACACATGAGAGCCCCCTGGGAGCCAGTGACCATATGGTGCTGAGCTTTGAGTACATTGTAGAGCTACAGGTGGAGAGGGAAAACGGTACCGAAAGAGACAAACCAGACTTTAAAAGAGGAAACTATACGGGCATGAGGAATTTCCTGCAGGAGGTTCAGTGGGAAAGGGAAATGGAAGGACAGACAATAAATGAAATGATGGAATACGTATGGGCAAAGTGCAAGGAGGCAGAGGAACGGTTTATACCCAGAGGAAAAAGATTAAGCAGGAAGGCCAGTAAGAGGCCCTGGTTTACCCAAAGGTGCAGGGAGGCAAAGACTCAGAGTGTCAGAGAATAGAAAAGGTACAGAAGGCAAAGAACCCAAGTAAACAAAGAGATTAGTAGAAGAGCTAGAAACGAGTATGCAGAAGTACAGAGGGAGGCCCAGAAACAGTACGAAAACGACATAGCATCGAAAGTTAAGTCTAACCCGAAACTGATGTATAGTCACATCAGAAGGAAGACAACAGTCAAAGACCAGGTGATAAGGCTGAGGAGAGAAGATGGGGAACTCACAAGTAACAATCAAGAGGTATGTGAGGAGCTCAACTTGAGGTTTAAGGAAGTATTCACAGTGGAGGAAGGAAGGCAGCTGGGTAGACAGGACGGGGTGCATCACCAACAAGGGATGTATCAAGTGCGGGAGGGCATACACACAACTGAGGAGGAGGTGAAGCAGTTACTCAGTGACCTCGATACCTCAAAGGCGATGGGTCTGGACAATATCTCCCCGTGGGTTCTTCGGGAAGGAGCTGAGGTACTGAGTGTGCCACTTACCATAATATTCAACACATCCCTTGAAACTGGGCAGCTACCTGAGGTATGGAAGAAGGCCAACATAGTCCCCATATTTAAAAAAGGAGACAGAAAAGAGGCACTAAACTATTGACCAGTGTCACTTACGTGTATAGTGTGCAAAGTCCTGGAGAAAATCATCAGGAAAAGAATGGTGGAGCACCTCGAGCTGAACAGGATAATAAACACCAGACAGCACGGATTCAGGGAAGGCAAATCCTGTGTAAAAAACCTCATGGAGTTCTATGATAAAGTAACAGAGGTAAGTCAAGAGAGAGAAGGGTGGGTTGACTGCATTTTCCTGGACTGCAGGAAAGCCTTCGACACAGTTCCTCATATGAGATTAGTGAAGAAGTTGGAAGACCAAGCGTGTATAACAGGAACGGCACTGGAATGGATCAGGGAATACCTCACAGGGCGGCAACAACGGGTCATGGAGCGTGATGAGGTATCACAGTGGGCGCCGGTGACGAGCGGTGTACCGCAGGGGTCAGTCCTAGGACCAGTGCTATTCTTGGTATATGTGAATGACATGACGGACGGGATAGACTCAGAAGTGTCTCTGTTCGCAGATGATATGAAATTAATGAGGAAAATCACATCGGATGAAGACCAAGCAGGACTTCAAAGAGACCTGGACAAGCTTGACATCTGGTCTAGCAACTGGCTTCTCGAATTTAACCCCACCAAATGCAAAGTCATGAGGATCGGAGAAGGGCAAAGAACACCGCTGACAGAGTACAGGCTAGGTGGACAAAGGCTACAAGCCTCATCAAATGAGAAAAATCTTGGGGTGAGTATAACGCCAAGCACGTCTCTTGGCGGGGCCAGGAGCTGAGTCTCGACCCCTGCAACCACAATTAGGTGAGCACACACACACACACATACACACACACACACACATACACACACACACACACACACTCACACACACACACACACACACATACACACAACCGAGGAGGAGGTGAAGAAGCTGCTATGTGAACTCGATACCTCAAAAGCGGTGGGACCGGACAACATTTCTCCGTGGGTCCTTAGAGAGGAGCAGAGATGTTGTGTGTGCCACTAACACAAATCTTCAACACATCCATTGAAACTGGGCAACTACCTGAGGCGTGGAAGATGGCAAATGTAGTCCCAATTTTTAAGAAAGGAGACAGACACGAGGCATTAAACTACAGACCTGTGTCACTGACGTGTATAGTGTGCAAAGTCCTGGAGAAAATCATCAGGAAAAGAATGGTGGAGCACCTCAGCTGAACAGGATAATAAACACCAGACAGCACGGATTCAGGGAAGGCAAATCCTGTGTACAAAACCTCTGGAGTGTACTTATGCAAAGTCATGGAGAAGATCATCAGGAGGAGAGTGGTGGAGCACCTAGAAAGACACAAGCTTATAAACGACAACCAGCACGGTTTCAGGAAGGAAAATCCTGTGTCACAAACCTACTGGAGTTTTATGATAAGGTAACAGAAGTAAGACACGAGAGAGGGTGGATAGACTGCATTTTTTGACTGCAAGAAGGCGTTCGACACAGTTCTCACAAGAGGTTAATGCAAAAGCTAAGGATCAGGCCAGTAACAGGAAAACACTGCAATGGATCGAGAATATCTGACAGGGAGGCAACAACGGGTCATGGTACGTGACGAGATGTCAGAGTGGGCACCTGTGACGAGTGGAGTTCCACAGGGTCAGTCCTAGGACCTGTACTGTTTTTGGTATATGTAATGACATAACGGAAGGGATAGACTCAGAAGTGTCCTGTTTGCAGATGATGTGAATTAATGAGAGAATAAAATCAGTCGAGGATCAGGCAGGACTACAAAGAGACCTGGACAGGCTGAAGCCTGGTCAGTAACTGGCTCCTTGAATTTAACCCTGCCAAATGCAAAGTCATGAAGATCGGGGAAGGGCAAAGAAGACCGCAGACAGAGTATAGTCTAGGTGGCCAAAGACTGCAAGCCTCACTCAAAGAAAAGATCTTGGGGTGAGTATAATACCGAGCACATCTCCTGAGGCACACATCAATCAGATAACTGCTGCAGCATACGGGCGGCTGGCAAACCTAAGAATAGCGTTCCAATACCTCACTAAGGAATCATTCAAGACTCTGTATACCATATACGTCAGGCCCATACTGGAGTATGCAGCACCGGTTTGGAACCCACACCTGGTCAAGCACGTCAAGAAATTAGAGAAAGTGCAAAGGTTTGCAACAAGACTAGTCCCAGAGCTAAGGGGATTGTCCTACGAAGAAAGGTTAAGGGAAATCGGCCTGACGACACTAGAGGACAGGAGGGTTAGGGGAGACATGATAACGACATATAAAATACTGCGAGGAATAGATAAGGTGGACAGAGACAAGATGTTCCAGAGAGGGGACACAGAAACAAGGGGTCATAATTGGAAGTTGAAGACTCCTATGAGTCAAAGGGATGTTAGGAAGTATTTCTTCAGTCATAGAGTTGTCAGGAAGTGGAATAGCTTAGAAAGCGACATAGTGGAGGCAGGAACCATACATAGTTTTAAGACTAGGTTTGATAAAGCTCATGGAGCAGGGAGAGAGAGGACCTAGTAGCAATCAGTGAAGAGGCGGGGCCAGGAGCTATGACTCGACCCCTGCAACCACAAATAGGTGAGTACACACACACACACATACACACACACGCGCACACACACACACACACACACACACACATCCCTTGAAACTGGGCAGCTACCTGAGGTATGGAAGAAGGCCAACGTAGTCCCCATTTTTAAAAAAGGAGACAGAAAAGAGGCACTAAACTATAGACCGGTGTCACTTACATGTATAGTGTGCAAAGTCCTGGAGAAAATCATCAGGAAAAGAATGGTGGAGCACCTCGAGCTGAACAGGATAATAAACACCAGACAGCACGGATTCCGGGAAGGCAAATCCTGTGTAACAAACCTCCTAGAGTTCTATGATAAAGTAACAGAGGTAAGGCAGGAGAGAGAAGGGTGGGTTGATTGCATTTTCCTGGACTGCAGGAAGGCCTTCGAGACAGTTCCTCACATGAGATTAGTAAAGAAGTTGGAAGAACAAGCAGGTATAACAGGAAGGGCACTGGAATGGATGAGGGAATACCTCAAAGGGAAGCAACAACGGGTCATGGTGCGTGGTGAGGTATCACAGTGGGCGCCTGTGACGAGCGGTGTACCGCAGGGGTCAGTCCTAGGACCAGTGTTATTCCTCGTATATGTAAATGACATGACGGACGGGATAGACTCAGAAGTGTCTCTATTCGCGGATGATGTGAAAATAATGAGGAGAATCACATCGGAAGAGGACCAGGCAGGGCTGCAAACAGACCTGGACAAGCTCGACATCTGGTCTAGCAATTGGCTTCTCGAATTCAATCCCTCCAAATGCAAAGTCATGAGGATCGGAGAAGGGCAAAGAAGACCGCTGACAGAGTACAAGCTAGGCGGACAAAGGCTACAAACCTCGGCAAAGGAGAAAGACCTTGGAGTGAGTATAACGCCAAGCACGTCTCCGGAGGCACCCATCAACCAGATAACTGCGGCAGCATATGGGCGACTAGCAAACCTAAGATTAGCGTTCCGTTACCTTAACAAGGAATCGTTCAAGACACTGTATACCATGTACATCAGGCCCATACTAGAATATGCAGCACCAGTCTGGAACCCACACCTGGTCAAGCACGTAAAGAAACTAGAGAAAGTGCAAAGGTTTGCGACAGGGTTAGTTCCACAACTCAGGGGTCTGTCTTATGAAGAAAGATTGAGGGAAATAGGAATAACAACACTGGAGGAAAGAAGGGTCAGAGGAGACATGATAACGACATACAAAATACTGCGAGGAATTGACAAGGTAGACAGTGACAGGATGTTTCAGAGAGGGAACACAGAAACAAGGGGACACAACTGGAAGCTGAGGACTCAGATGAGTCAAAGGGATGTCAGGAAGCATTTCTTCAGCCACAGAGTAGTCAGGAAGTGGAATAGTCTAGAGAAAGATATAGTTTAGGCAGGAACCATACATAGTATTATGACAAGGTATGATAAAGCTCATGGAGCAGGGAGAGCAGATACCCAGTAGCAGACAGCGAAGAGGCGGGGCCAGGAGCTGAGTCTCGACCCCTGCATCCACAATTAGGTGAGCACACACATACACACACACACACACACACACACACACACACACACACACAATCATTTTCACTAAGTCAGATGTTTATCTACATAAGTCTCTGACAAATTGTAACTAAATTCCACATGATACTCGCAGCATGTCACGTGATACACTTCAGTCCCAGAATACTCGCAGCATGTCACGTGATACACTTCAGTCCCAGAATACTCGCAGCATGTCACGTGATACACTTCAGTCCCAGGATACTCACAGCATGTCACATGATGCACTTCAGTCTCAGGATTCTCTCAGCATGTCACATGATACACTTCAGTCCCAGGATACTCGCAGCATGTCACGTGATACACTTCAATCCCAGAATACTCACAGCATGTCACGTGATACACTTCAGTCTCAGGATACTCGCAGCATGTCACGTGATACACTTCAGTCCCAGAATACTCACAGCATGTCACATGATACACTTCAGTCCCAGGATACTCGCAGCATGTCACGAGATACACTTCAATCCCAGAATACTCACAGCATGTCACGTGATACACTTCAGTCTCAGGATACTCGCAGCATGTCACGTGATACACTTCAGTCCCAGAATACTCACAGCATGTCACATGATACACTTCAGTCTCAGGATACTCGCAGCATGTCACGTGATACACTTCAGTCTTGGGATACTCGCAGCATATCACGTGATACACTTCAGTCCCAGAATACTCGCAGCATATCACATGATGCACTTCAGTCTCAGGATACTCGCAGCATGTCACGTGATACACTTCAGTCTTGGGATACTCGCAGCATATCACGTGATACACTTCAGTCTCAGGATACTCGCAGCATGTCACGTGATACACTTCAGTCTTGGGATACTCGCAGCATGTCACGTGATACACTTCAGTCCCAGAATACTCGCAGCATATCACATGATGCACTTCAGTCTCAGGATACTCGCAGCATGTCACGTGATACACTTCAGTCTTTGGACTTGAGAGGAAAGTTTGCGTTCCACCTCTGGAGGAGGTGTTTGCTGCCTCCGGAACTCCAAAACACTAAAGCCGATTTATTTCGTAGAGAAATTCCAGAGTATTAAACTCTTCAGCAGCTCTGAGAATTCCGGAGATTAAAGTCTTATACCATGATAAATTCTCGTCGCAAAACTGCTTATCGCCCCAAAAAAATATAAAAGGACTGAATATCACCTTTCCCGAATCCAATATTAAAATTCTTTCAGGCGATGGGGACCGGCAAATATAATATGATTTCCAGTATTATACCTTCTCTGAATTCTATAATTTTACTGCACCGCAGATTGATTAATTAAATAATTTTGTGAGAACGGAAATGCAATGTAAAATATTACGAGTCTTGGGATTCAAGGCTTATAATACTATCTGGATAATAACACCGAGTGGATGGATGAGCTGAGTAATGGAGATTACCCAACTGTAATAACAATAATTAATTGCTATTGGTATTACTACTACTACTATTACTACTACTACTACTACTACTACTACTACTACTCACTACATACTACATACTACACTCTACTACTACTACTACTACCTACTCACCTACTACTACTACTACCTACTACCTACTACTACCACATACTCACTACTACTACTACTACTCTACTCTACTCATCTACCTACTACTACTCTCTCTCACTACTCTACTACTCCCATACTCTCCTACTCCAATCTACTACTCACTACTCTACTCTACCATACTACTACTCTACTCTACTCTACTCTACTACTACTACTACTACTACTACTACTACTACTACTACTACTACTACCAATACTACTACTACTACTACTACTACTACTACTACTACCAATACTACTACTACTACTACTGCTTCTGCCGGTGCTGGTGCTCCTGCTGCTGCTGCTACTACTACTACTAATAATAATAATAATAATAGTTTACTATTATATTATTATTATAATTTTTATATGGATGAGATGAGCAGGAGACTTGGCTCGACTACAAGCACAAGGTTGTTTGAATGGACAGTGTTACAAGTAAACACCAGGATGTTGCATGGGAGAAAACATCAAGATTTTACAAACAAAAACCAACAGTTGCTTGTGGACTTTTGTTGATCCTCAAACATAAAGATACTTTTTTTTTTGCAGTAAGTAACAACAGTGGAGAAAACTTCTAAAATAAATACCACAATAAACACAGTACAAACACAAACACCACAAGAAATACCACCGTCACACATTCCAATAAATACGAACAAAAACACTCACAAACACCAAACACCTCTAGAAAACATCAACATAAACGCCAACAAACAGCAACAAACACCATCATAAATAAATCCCAACAGAGACCACTACAAACGATAACACCGAATAACGCCAACAAACACCAATTTAATTGTTAAACAATGATAAACAACGACAATAACCGCTACAAACACAAAAAAAAAAACACCATAAAGAGGTTATACACAGAGCACAGCTGAGTAAACATAACCAGTAGTCTCAGTGAAGTAACTCTTCCATGTGGTGGTGGTAGTGGTGGTAGTGGTGGTAGTGGTGGTAGTGGTGGTAGTGGGGTAGTGGTGGTAGTGGTGGTAGTGGTGGTAGTGGTGGTAGTGGAGGTGTTGGTGGTGGTGGTAGTGGTGGTGTAGTGGTGGATGGTGGTAGTGGTGGTAGTGGCATGTGGTGGTGGTGGTGGTAGGTGGTGAGTGGTGGTTGTAGTGGTAGTGGTGGTAGTGAGTGGTGGTAGTGAGTGGTGGTGTGTGGTGGTGTGGTAGTGGTGGTGTGTGGTAGGTGGTGTAGTGAGTGGTGGTAGTGGTAGTGGTGGTGGTTGTGGTGGTGTGGTAGTAGGTGGTGGTGGTGTGTGGTGGTGTGTGGTGGGGTAGTGGTGGTGATGGTGTGGTGTAGTGGTGTTGTGGTGGTGGTGGTGAGTGGTGGTGGTGGTGAGGTGGTGGTGGTGGATAGTGGTGGTGATGGTGGTGGTGATAGTGGTGTTAGTGGTGATGGTGGTGGTGGTGGTGGTGGTGGTAGGTGATGGTGGTGGTGGTTGTGTGGTGGAGTGACGTGGGGGATAGGTGAGTGAGTAGTTGTATGTTGGACTGAAGTGATGATGGGGTGGTGTGGTGGTGACTGGAGGTGACTGGGGATAGTGGATGTGGTGACTGAAGTGATATGAGTAGTGGTGGTGACTGGAGGTGATGATGGGGATGCTGGTGGTGACTAGAAGTGATAATAGTAGTGGTGGTGACTGGAGATGATGATGTTAGTTAAGATTTACCATGGAAGAAACACTTCCATTCTTCCTCTTTTCTTAATATTCGATATAATTCAACAGAAATCAAATATAATAATTTTCTCTCAACGAAAAAAGTCTACCAATTGGAAGTATTATAACTGTGTCCTGACAGTTACTTGTTTAGCTCCATCACCGGTGATTACGTGGACGATTGTTAAGTCAGATCCAGCACTGAGATTGTGTCTGAGCAATTGTTAGTTCAGTTCCGGTTCGACTCCCGTTTGCTTCTGTGATTGTGTCTGGACGATTGTTAGTTCAGATCCAGCACGACTGATGCCCGTCTCTGTGATTGTGTCTGGACGATTGTTAGTTCAGATCCAGCACTGGACGATTGTTAGTTCAGATCAAGCACTGGACGATTGTTAGTTCATATCTAGCACTGGACGATTGTTAGTTCAGATCCAGCACTGGACGATTGTTAGTTCAGATCCAGCACTGGACGATTGTTAGTTCAGATCCAGCACTGGACGATTGTTATTTCATATCCAGCACTGGACGATTGTTAGTTCAGATCCAGCACTGGACGATTGTTAGTTCAGATCCAGCACTGGACGATTGTTAGTTCAGATCCAGCACTGGACGATTGTTAATTCAGATCCAGCACTGGACGATTGTTAGTTCAGATCCAGCACTGGACGATTGTTAGTTCAGATCCAGCACTGGACGATTGTTAGTTCAGATCCAGCACTGGACGATTGTTAGTTCAGATCCAGCACTGCACGATTGTTAGTTCAGATCCAGCACTGCACGATTGTTAGTTCAGATCCAGCACTGGACGATTGTTAGTTCAGATCCAGCACTGACGCTGTTAGTTCAGATCCAGCACTGTACGATTGTTAGTTCAGATCCAGCACTGGACGATTGTTAGTTCAGATCCAGCACTGGACGATTGTTAGTTCAGATCCAGCACTGTACGATTGTTAGTTCAGATCCAGCACTGGACGATTGTTAGTTCATATCCAGCACTGGACGATTGTTAGTTCAGATCCAGCACTGGCGGCTTTAATGAGGCTCAGTTCACTGTGATTTATTCATTAAGGCGGAACCTAATTACTGACTGAAGTAAGGTCTCTCACACACACATTAGTGCACTCGTTAATGAACAGAAAAACATCAATTACTGTAACACTCAAAGTGAATAAGATTGAGCTTCATAATGAACTGGCAGGAAATTAACAGTAAAAAAAAAAACCTTACGTCACAGTTAATGAACCTTAATTTTACAGTGAAGTCCTAAATTTACAGCTACAAACTTTTGAAATCTCAAGAAATAAATCTGAATGTTACATTGATTGATCCTCGAAGGTACAGATGTTTAAGCCATGTTGTTTACATCACCAGCTGAACACTATGTGTGGGGAACAACACCTGCTGCATAGTACATGTGTAGGGAACAACACCTGCTCCACAGTACATGTGTAGGGAACAACACCTGCTGCACAGTACATGTGTGGGGAACAACACCTGCTGCACAGTACATGTGTGGGGAACAACACCTGCTGCATAGTACATGTGTGGGGAACA
The DNA here is from genome assembly GCA_009830355.1 of Cherax destructor. NCBI lineage: Eukaryota > Metazoa > Arthropoda > Malacostraca > Decapoda > Parastacidae > Cherax > Cherax destructor. Next base: position 26,540 of record WNWK01006511.1, read on the forward strand.
ACACCTGCTCACAGTACATGTGTAGGGAACAACACCTGCTCACAGTACATGTGTGGGAACAACACCTGCTCAAGTACATGTGTGGAACAACACCTGCTGACAGCATGTGTGGGAACAACACCTGCTGCACAGTACATGTGTGGGGAACAACACCTGCTGCATAGTACATGTGTGGGGAACAACACCTGCTGCATAGTACATGTGTGGGGAACAACACCTGCTGCACAGTACATGTGTGGGGAACAACACCTGCTGCATAGTACATGTGTGGGGAACAACACCTGCTGCATAGTACATGTGGGGAACAACACCTGCTGCAAGTACATGTGTGGGGAACAACACCTGCTCACAGTACATGTGTGGGGAACAACACCTGCTGCACAGTACATGTGTGGGGAACAACACCTGCTGCACAGTACATGTGTGAGGAACAACACCTGCTGCACAGTACATGAGTAGGGAACAACACCTGCTGCACAGTACATGTGTGGGAAAAAACTCCTTCTGCACAGTACATGTGTGGAGAATAACACCTGATATACAGTACATGAGTGGGGAACAACACCTGCTGCACAGTACATGTGTGGGGAACAATACCTGCTGCACAGTCATGCGTGGGGAACAACACCTGCTGCATAGTACATGTGTGAGGAACAACACCTGCTGCACAGTACATGTGTGGGGAACAACACCTGCTGCACAGAACATGAGTGGGGAACAACACCTACTGCACAGTACATGTGTGGAGAATAACACCTGCTATACAGTACATGAGTGGGGAACAACACCTGCTGCACAGTACATGTGTGGGAATCAACATCTGCTGCACAATACATATGTGGAGAACAACAGCTGCTGCACAGTACATGTGTGGTGAAACACCTGCTGTACAGTACATGTGTGGGTAAGAACACCTACTGCACAGTACATGTGTGGTTGGTGAAACACCTGCTGCACAGTACATGTGTGAGAAACAACACCTACTGCACAGTACATGTATGGGGAACAACATCTGCTGCACAGTACATGTGTGGGGAAACACCTGCTGCACAGTACATGTATGGGGAAACACCTGCTGCACAGTACATGTGTGGGGAACACCTGCTGTTGAGTACATGTGTGGGGAACAACACCTGCTGCATAATACATGTGTGGGGGAACACCTGCTGTAGAGTACATGTGTGGGGAACAACACCTCCTGCATAATACATGTGTGGGGGAACACCTGCTGTAGAGTACATGTGTGGGGAACAACACCTGCTGCACAGTACATGTGTGGGGAACAACACCTGCTGCACAGTACATGTGTGGTGAACAACACCTGCTGCACAGTACATGTGTGTTGAACAACACCTGCTGCACAGTACATGTGTTGGGAACAACACCTGCTGCACAGTACATGTGTGAGGAACAACACCTGCTGCACAGTACATGTGTGGGGAACAACACCTGCTGCACAGTACATGTGTGGGGAACAACACCTGCTGCACTGTACATGTGTGGGGAACAACACCTGCTGCACAGTACATGTGTGGGGAACAACACCTGCTGCACAGTACATGTGTGGGGAACAACACCTGCTGCACAGTACATGTGTGGGGAACAACACCTGCTGCACAGTACATGTGTGGGGAACAACACCTGCTGCACGGTACAGATGTGGTGGCCAACACGTGTTTCACAACACAGGTGTGGGATCAATAATCTTGCACACCGTAACAACACTGTGACAGGGAGATAAAGAAACACATGTGCAACATTTTGGTATTTTTATTGTGGAAACGTTTCTCCAGCCAGTGGCTTCTTCAGTCCAATACAGAGACGATCGATGGAAAATGAGAAGGAGTGTTAAGGTAATCAGTTCCTCAGTCTGGAATTGATGTGTTTAGTTCATCAATCATGATAAAAGTTCAGCTTATATCTGTGTATGTATAATGTCCGCCATGACCGGAGTGCTGGCACTGGTCTTAATCTTGCAATGACCCGTCTCTGGCTCCCGATGGAGAATGGGTTCTGCAATGTTGCAACATATGCTGCTTAAGCAGTGTTCTGGACAGTGCATCTGGTGCTTCTCATAAGCGACAGCGACGTCTGTAGTCTTCAGGTTCCTGACGAACATTGATTCATATACATGTCCATGCCGGGCGCATTATACACATACAAATGTATATTCAGAGATATGCTTATGCATATACACACAGATACACTCCTAACTGTGGACACGCTAGCAAGGAGGAGGAGGAGGATATGTCGTTATAACTGGCAACAGCATATACGCAGAGGAGCTTATATACTGAAGGCAAGTGAGGTGAAGCACTCACTTGCTTCACCTCATCTGTCTGCGGTATATAAGCTGCTTCTCGGCGCATATGCCACCGCCATGGGCACCAGAACCTGTCGTAATCCACCTTGCAAACCTGCCAGCCAGCAAGCGTCACTGTCCACAGCACATGCTGCAGCGGTGGGCAGCTGCAAGCATTGCTGCAGCGGAGCATCCCGGGTGTGCAGTGTACTACACTGATGGATCAAGAGACCCCGAGGCCGGCCGCACGGGTTCCGGGATATATCACTCCTCCCTAACGGCCGGCTGGCGCCTCCCAGACCACTGCAGCATCCTACAGGCAGAACTCCACGCCATCCAGAGGGCCATCCAACATGCGCTCCTGGAACACCACCAACCTCCAGTCATCCACGTCGACTCCAGGGCGGCGATACAGGCCATCATGCATAGGGAGCCCAAGGATAACATCCGGCTCCTCACCGCCATCAGAAGAGACCTACATTCACTTGACGAGCAGGGCCGGCAAGCAACAATCAATTGGATACCAAGCCACATCGACCTTGCTGGTAATGATGCGGCGGATGGGGCGGCTAAGTCTGCCACACTTGCGGCCCAACCTGCGACTACAATTGCCATTAGCCGTAGGCAGGTGCACCTGGGGGCAGCTTCGGCAGCCAGACGCCCACTACCAGCACCGGGAGCATCTCGGAGCCGGCACTGGTATGACAGAGCGACACGTAGGGAGCCCCCACCAAACATGAGGAAACTGAACAGGGAGCTGCAATTCAGCGTCCACCGCCTGCGCCTCGGCTACCCTACTGCAAAGTGCCTCATAGAACGCATGAGTGAGGAGCTTTGCCGCCACTGCGACCGGATGGTTCCAAAGCCTCTAGTTCACTATATGCTTGACTGTCCTGCGACGACGGCCATCCGCCGCAGGCACTTCCCGATGGCACCTGGGGATCTGACCCGCGAGGACAAAGCAGCCCGGCTGGTTTACCTGGCCACCCATGATTTGGAGACACTACTCCCAGTCCTAGCCACCCACCCGCCCCCTCGATGACGACGCCGGAGAACCCCGACGACGAACAAGACTACCCACTACAGCTATTTTTTCTCTCACTTCCTTCTTTCTTATCCCCCATCCTTCTTCTTCCTATGTAGGTAGAACCACAGCCTGAAGTACCAAGATCTGCTGATGAAGATGCGACGTCAGAAGACACTCCCCATCATGGGGAGCCACAGCAAGAAAGAAAGAAGAAGATGACACCCTCTACCCAGGGGGCCAATGCCGGGTCACCATTTGGAGAAGACCCGGGCCGGATGTACCGGCGAACATACAACAACAACATATGCTGTACATGTATCAAGACTGTTGGACTGAATATATCGACTCCAGGCTCAGGGGCAGATTACCTCAAATTGCTCATCTTCAGCTGATCTTTGTATTGGACTGAAGCCACTGAATTGCGAAACGTTTCTAGAATAACGATACCCAAATGTTACAAAAGCGACTTATATATCAACTTGTCGGTTTTCTAAGCTATTTTACACAGTATACCATAGAGACAATGTATAATGCACAAGGTAGTTTAAACATACTCAAAACAGACCTTTTATTGAGACTACGTTTTACCTGCTTAGCAGGCTTTTTCTTAAGTCAATGCAAAATTCTAATCCACAAGTATATTTATGCAAGCATAACGTCAGGTGCGACCATGGCATGGGTAGTGAACGGCCACGGAGGAGCACTGCAGGAAACCTGCAGTGGCTTGTGTACTTTGGCTGCTTCAATGCATTTGCGTAATGCTTTGTCTCTCACTTTGATTCTTTCGGCGTCTTTCCCAGACATCATATGTGTTGTTATATCCCTGTGAACAATACAGGTACTGCTCATGTTGTACGTCGCGCACGCGCACTGGTGCTTCTGTATCCTGGTTGTTAGACTGCAAGAAGTCACGACATTTTTTTTTTTTTGGCCGCAGGTTTCGAAAGGTTGATTTGCGTGGTTGAACTTGTGTCTGGCAAGGTCTTAATACTGCTTGATATTATAGCTGTGATTACCAAGATGCTTCTGGAGATGGTTTTTGTGACATATTCCGTAATGTGACCTGCAGGGAATAAGAAGCTTCTGTCAGTGTTATGGACGTGCTGATTCTTTTGTGTCCCGGATGAGATATGAGAGTCAACTAGAGTTTTTGTAAGGTGTATCATTATTCCTTAAGATATTCTGTGCCACAAATCCCGTTGGCTCTTGAAAAATCCAACGAGTTTGCCACGTTTAGTTCTCTGGTTATGTTGTCAATAATAATGTATCAGGTTGTCTTTGTTGTTGGGTTTGCTGTGTTCCTTAAATTTGAGGTGTCATGTTCGACGTGCAAGACGGCTAGGAAAGGAAGGTTTCTTCAAGAACAAACTACACTGATGACTCAGTTGCCTTGAGGTTCTCTCTAAGGTTGTCCAGATTGAATTTTCAGGGAAATAGGTTAAGAATATCGTTAACGTACCAGAGCCACATAACCACTCTGGGAATGATTTTGGAAAAAATTTCGGTCCCTAACGATTCCATGCACAAATTCATCAACACAACACTGATCGGGGAGCCCATTGCCATGCCGAAGGAAAACCAACTGAAATTTATACAGAGCCCTTAATTAACCTCCATAAAAACAATCCTCAGAGGTCCATGTCAGGTCTTAGCTTCTGATGCAGAAATTCGAAGGCCATTTGTTTGTCTCTAAAGTTATTCTTAATCCTATTGCGTAGATCCCAAGATGTGTGGTAAAGGAGTTATACAGTAATTGGCTATGTCTTTCGCTGGAATACCAGCTAGTACGTGAGATGTACCATGCCGATGGCTGGCTAGGTTGTGGTGAGAAAGTAATACTTTATTTTCTTGTTCAGCCTTCACTAGTATTCTACGAGCGATGATCAAAAAGAGTTTGATATACTTTTCAAGATATGTTAGGGAAATCTATTCGTAGACGGTGGTGTCTCACCATAGTTTAAGCATCTTGGAATCGTGGTGGTTTTGATGTTCCTGTCATGGGATTGAGTCGTAATGACCGCTATGTAGCGCTTAGGGAGTATGAGTTGAGTATGTTCTAAACGCCAGACAGCCAACCAGGCCTGGAGGAAATCTTCCTGGGGCTCTGAAAAGCAGTAGATACCAGTGCTCAAGTCTGAGTCCTGTTTTGGTCTGTGGATACCCGTGGCTAATTTGAATCCTAGAGAAAGAGAAGTCTTTGGTCTCAGTGTTGAATATGCAATCCCATCATCTCTCTCTCTCTCTCTCTCTCTCTCTCTCTCTCTCTCTCTCTCTCTCTCTCTCTCTCTCTCTCTCTCTCTCTCTCTCTCTCTCTCACACACACCTGCTCCCATACTTGTATCAATAGTTTTTCTGCCTGCCTCTTATATTCTTCCACTCAGCTTTAACTGCTGTTATTGTCATTATGACAGTCACTTTCGCCAGGGTCACTGTCACTGCCGTTGTCACTTTCGTCACTGTCACTATGTTTATCACTCAAGCGACTTCTCTCGTCTCTACTGTTGCATCCTCTTCCCTCTTAGCTCTTGTTATCGTAACTATGTATCACAGATTTCGTTCATTTACGTCATTCTTTCTATCACGTCTTCAATATTTATCCCCAGTTTCCTCTTTTATTCCATGATTCGTACCTTCCTCCTCTTTCTTTGTTTATTAACTGCTTTCCAATTCCATATTCTTTCTTATTCCTCATTTCACTGTTCCCCTTTCATCGTTTGTTACTCCTCTTTCCCTTCTCTAGTCCCCTCCCTTCTCTTTCCCCTCTTTCCTCGTCTCAGGCTTCTCTTAACTTTTCTCAATTATCGTTCTCAATATTCAACAAATTCTTTACTTAGTCTTCCTCTCTTCCTCCGTTCGCTGCACCCTCTTCGATTTTTTGTCCTTCCTCTCTTCTACTTCCTATTCATCCTCCTGATTCCTCAGTCTTCCCCTCCTCCTCTTCTTTCTTCCCCTTCTGCTTCTCTTCCTCCTCTTCTTAACGAGCCTCGAACACGGTACTTAAGATCTCATCGAGGTATTAAAGGTGAGATACTGTCCTCCTGGTCAGTAGCGGGACCCCCAGGACAGGGGCCCCATTATTGGGACCCCAAGACCGGAACTCCAGTACTGGGACTTCCCAGTTCAGAGACCTCCAGTAGCAGACTCAAACCGAAACTTCCCAAAGTACCTCAACCAAGATACAACCCGGACCTCTACTAGAATTTGGAACTGTTGTGACACCGGGACCACCCGAAGCCGTGAGAACCGACACGATACTGGAACCTTCAAAAGAATTGGGATCACTCAGAGCACCGGGATGTCATGCAGCATTGGAACCATAAACAGCATGGAAAGGAGACATAGTTGAAATGGTTGCAATTACCATCCAGTTGGCTGAACAAGAGTCCCATTTGTAAGTGATATTTAGGTTCAAAATAATTTAACAATGTTGGATTTACAGGTTGCGAGGTCTACTCCGACCACATTTCATTGTTGTTAATAGTATGCAATACCGATAAGTTGATGAGCAAGAGACATGTGCAACACTTGGGTATCTTTATTGCCTATCAGTATTGCCAGCTATAAAGATACCTCAGTTTATTGCAAAGCCAAGCCCTGTGTAAGATATACTGACTCTTCCTTTGGGATGGGACCCACAGCAGAGAGAGAGAAAAAAAGAAATAGAGAGATGCAGAAGAAAACTCCATTTAGATTATAAACTCTGAGGTTTAAAAACTAAAGCTAACTCATGATAACTTAATTAAACCAAACACTGCGATATATTTCCATGAAGGTCCTTGCTTCTCTCCCCATGACGCGACCCATAACAGTCGACCGTCTCCAAGGTATCGTGAACAGGGCCAACAGATGTACCCATAGCCACCGTTATATAGTTCTTCTGTTGAAAGCCGAGCGCTCAACTACTTAAAATCCGAGATATTAAACGAGGAATGAAACAACAAAGTGGACGAGGACACTCAGAGTGGATGAACAACGAAAATGAATTGCAGAAACTGTTGGGGATGATGATGGTGGAGAAGGAGCCAGTGATAGCAGGGTGCATTTCTAGTGTCAGTAACACAGACGCACAGACAGACACACACAGGCCAACACACAGATAAACAAACCCCCAGTTCCTCAACAACCTCACTAATGTCGCTAAATTTACATTGACCAGCAACATGCAGTCACACCAGCAGTCCCTTAGCATAACAGGTGAGAGCAACACCTAAATTAGATTGTCACAGTCCAGAGTGCTTCTAATTCCGGGAAATTGCGAGGAGCTCTTCTGTTTAATTAATTGTTAAATAAAGTTGAGATTTACAAAATAAAATCGCCATTAGTTTTTGTAAACTAGTACGTAATTAATTTTCTGATTACTTCCAAAAAGTCAACAGTATGCAAAAACGTCAACAGGATGATAACAACGTTATCAGAAGGAGAAAAACGTCAAAAGCGTAAGAAAAAGTTGATAGAAGGAGAGAAATGTCTAAAGTATAAGAAAAACGTTAATATAAGGAGAGAAACGTTTAAAGTATAAGACAAACTTCAACATGAGAAAAACGTCAAAAGTGTAAGAAAAGCGTCAATAGTATGAGAAAACGTCAATACTATAAGATAAACATCACTGTGAGAAAAACGTGAATAGTGAAAAAAAACTCAACAGTGAGAGAAACGTCAACTGAATGAAAAAATATCAACATAATGAAAAAAAAACGCTAACAGAAAAAAAATAAAGAGTGAGAAAAACGTCAACAGAATGAGATTAAAAAAAAAACGTCAAAAGTATGAGGTAAACGTCAACAGACTGAGAGAAACGCCATCAAAATGAGAAAACATGAACATGTCTTGGAAAAAGGCAACAAGGTTATTAATAAATGGCCAACCTGAAGAGAAAAGGTCAATGGGATTAAAAAAATAATAATATTCAACGGATTTGAGCAAAAAGTCAACAACGTTAACCAAAAGTACAAAACATCTTAAAAAACAACAACAACACCACAAATGTGAAAAGGAAAAATATAATTAAAATAGTATAAAATAAAATAAATTATAGAAAAAGCATAAAAATAACAGCATAAAAGCAACAGCACATAAAAACAACAGAATAACAAGCATCAACAGGAATCAACAGAACTATAGCTGTTTTGTACGCAGCTTTCAAGTCTCCGTTTAAATTTTGAAAGAAGGAAGATGCAAGTGACCATCTGAGCGCAAGGAAAGAGCAGGAAAGAAGTGGATATATCCAGACACATAGGGAGAGCATGTGGCAGTACGCTGTCCTGTGAGAAACGTAAATGAATTAGAAAATGAATGAGGGAAGGACAGCAGCTGGAGTGCTGAGGACAGCAGCTGGAGTGCTGAGTGCAGCTGGAGTGCTGAGGAGACTGACGGACGCAAAACAATGCAATGAATTAGTGGGTAATAAGATCAAGGATTCTGTAGGTAAAAGACGGATCGAGACGCTTATTAAGGAGACGTTTCGCCCCAAATGGAAGCCACTTGTGGCGAAACGTTTCCTTAATAAATGTCGTGATCTGTATATATGTGGGTTTCTCCTACAACATATCTATATCAACTGATCACTTTGGTCAACGCTTCTATACTGATTTAAGACACGGTCTTCGATTGACTCGTGAAACCATGAGGATACGATTGTAAACAACTCGCTAAACGGAGTGTTCGAACCCCTGGCAAGCCTGTCCTCGAAACTATCAGGCCGGTGTATTAACCACTGTACCATGCCGGCCTAAAAAGATTCATCCCACTTTGTGTTTCTTTACACACTAGGAAGGCCAACACGGGCCACCACTCTCACCACAACCGTACTATTTTTTTACATACAAATCTCACACCAGCTTGGCTGTGACAAGCTCTAGTTCAGGTCCCTTCAGGTCCAGCTAGCTTTAGAATTGGCCTGCCATTCATACGAAACCTTCGTTCAGTGATATGGGCTTTGAATGTGGCAGTGCAGATGGGGCTGGAGGCAGTGGCTAAGTCATGTATGATAGCAACAATATGTGGCGTGAATATTATACAGAGAAAAGTGAATTCCCAAAATACGGTGTCGCAATATTAAAGAAATAATTCACGAAACTGAGGAAGGGTTGTTGAGCTGGTTGGACTTGAAAAATAAGTGTGTAACTTTAGGGTGATGTAGGGGACGTTCAAAAAAGGTTGGAGTGATAGTGTGAAGGAGGTTTTAAGAGGAAGGGTTTTTTTGCAGCTTGTCAGACTGGCGTGAGTGGAAACATAAAGTCTATCGGAGTTGACGAACTGTTGGAGTGTGAAAATAATTCATGAAGGTAATCAGAGACACAGACTAGGCAGGTTTAAGCTCTAGAGATGTGAAGAACAGCAAGACCTGCACTTGGAAACTTATGGAAAGAAGAATGGTAAGGAAAAAATGAATAAAAGCAAATTAAAGAATAAAAAGTAGAGGCAGAGAGATCAAAAGAGGGAAAAAAATAAAAATAAAAATAATAACGAGTCACACCATCAGAGACTGAGTGGTTACGAAATGAACGACAGGTCACACAACAGCAAAATGACAGGTCATACGACAATAAAACGAAAGTTACACAACAAAACGAAAGATCACACCACAATAGAACGTCAGATTACTCAATAAAACGACAGGCTACACAAGAAGGCACACAGTAATAGAACGATAGGTCATACAAGAAAACGACTGCTCACACAGCAAGAGTACGACAGGAGACACATTAAGAGAACGACAGGTCGTGAGAGGCATAACATATAAATCGGGTCAGCTGGAAATGACGTTATGACCACTCTTTTTATTGTATCGTTCTCTTTTATAATATTTTATATTGTTTTTCCTACAAAGTTCTGATTGAGTGCGCCCTCCCGTGCACCGGAAGTGCACGGTGACAGCAGATCAAATTAACTTAATCCGCTCATGTAGAGATAGACAGATAGAGAGAGAGAGAGAGATAGATAGATAGATAGATAGAGTAGAAGAGAGAGAGAGAGAGAGAGTAGAGAGAGAGAAGAGAGAGAGAGAGAGAGAGAGAGAGAGAGAGTAATTAAATGCTTTTAATATTTTAATATATTTTCCATACTATATTCTGAGGTTGATATATATATATATATATATATATATATATATTATATATATATATATATATATATATATATATATATATATATATATATATATTATATATATATATTGTATATTATATATATATATATATATATATATATATATATATATATATATATATATATATATATATATATATATATATATATATATATATATATATATATATAATACAGTGTATTTGTCTTCCTCTCTTTTTTACACAGGGTTTACAAGGTTAGAGTAAGATTCCTAACTTTAATTGAAAGATAAGAGCTGTTACGTACATCAGCTCATTGAAAGCCTTTTACCTATTATGATACATTTATATATGGAACAGGATGAAGTTGGAGCCATCGGTGGGCCACCGACTTCATTTATTCCTGATCCTATTAGGGAATACATCGTTGCTCTAGAAGCTGAAAACAAAGATATTAAAGCAACACTAGCGAAATAGGAATCCATGTTAACCAACCTCGAGATCAAGATCCAAAACCTTGAAGAGAAGATTACATCGGGAAGAACTGACACAGAAAATACTCTGCAAACAGCAATAGACAGTTACACCGATCAAATAACAACCCTGAATATGAAGGTGGAAGAAGCAATCAAGGACTGGAATAACAACATGCACACTCGACTTAATGAATATCTTGATTTTCAAGATGACAAAACCGAACAAGATAACTTGTCTGATGCAGTTATAATAAACAACAACCACATTCCCAGAGACATAACTCAATCCCAGTGCAAGGAAACTGCTATCAACATATTACAAGACCACCTACCAGTTAATGTGCAAAGTAATGAAATCAAAGAAACACGATTGCTAGGAAAACAAGGTAAACATATTATTATGATCAGACTTCATTCATATGATAGAAAAAAAGACCTAATTCAAACAGCAAATACAATGAAAAATGGAGTGTACATCAACGAGTGCCTGACCAGAAAACATCAAAACCTTCCGTTTAGGCTGAGAAAACTTAAACTGGAGAACAAAATCCATCAGTGCTTCACTCGTGATGAGAAAATACTAGTTCGAAAAGCATCAATAGGTCAGCAATTTCCTATATCAAACGAACGTGATCTCTCCAACTTCCTTAGACAAGCTGTCATTACCATTACTGATTAGCAAAGTGTCCTCAACTCATTATATACGTGTGGTGTATTAGTGTATGTTCCTATTACATTATTGTGCAACTCTTTGTACTAACTTTTACTAGCTAGTACCAACAATCTCATATACTATGAACTTTTTTTTAGTGCTATTACTTCTAAATTAATTTGATATCATATTTACTGTCTGTCCATTTAATTTAGTCCCCATATATATATTCTTTTGAAATAGCTCTCAACAAACCAATACCTAGTACAGCCTTTCATCTAGTAACTCCTGTACTCTAAGCTTTAAAAAAATAATTAAGGTGCTAAAGTGTTTTACTCTCATTGTTTACTATTATATTTCCTTGCTCCTTTATTTTAGAGTTAACTAACTGCCACAGTTCATATATTAACATTTGTTAAAATAATTAAGGTGCTAACTCAGGTGCTAAATTGTTTTACTTTCATTGTTTACTATTATATTCCCTAGCTCCTTTATTTTTAGCTTTAGAATAACTACCATAGTTCACTTATTCGCATTTGTAAAAATAACTAAGGTACTAAATCACGTGCCAAGAGCTCTTTTTACATTGTTCTATTCTTAAGTCTAATTATAGAATCACACTCTTCTTATGATTCCAAACACTGATCCTGATATCAACCTCTTATTAAATGACTAACACGACCCTAACAGCAACTGTAATTATTACACAGCAGAACAAGCAAAAGCACTAGTCAGAGCCAACAATAACATAACTGTCTTTAACTACAATATCAGATCTTTAAGCAAACATTACGATGACCTCACAGCATTATTAAATTCCCTGCAGGCCAGTATGTCCATCATTGCTTTCACTGAAACCTGGCTAAAGCCTAATACTACAGATATCTATGTAATTCACGGTTATACAGCAATACACAACTGTAGGCCAGACCAACAAGGGGGTGGCACAGCTATTTGCTACTCAGACCAGCTTGAATGTATCAACAATACTTGCACAAGAGATGAACATGGAGAATATTTAATAGCTAAGTTTAAATCTAAATGCCTACAAAAACCTATCACAGTGATAAACATCTACAGAGTATCAGTCAAATATTAGGCAATTTAGTGAAAAATTAGGAAGTATGATTACTGATGCACACATGAACAAAGACCACTTAATACTTACAGGAGACTTCAAAATCAATCTCCTACAAGATCAGGACCCCAAGTAACTGAATTCACAAACACTATGAGCAACTGCTTGTTACTACCAACAGTAACAACACCAACAAGAATATCTGAGACTTGTGCATCCCTATTAGACCACATCTGGACTAACACCATATCCCTTTAAAATCAGGCATATTCACAGATAATACCACAGACCACTACCCTACCTTTCTCATAACCAACCTAGGTAAATTACCCCAAGAGACTACTAACGTTACCTTCAGACTAGATAATGAGACAGCTATTATGAACTTCATAACAGCTATGTCAAACATCGACTGGCAAACCGAGTTAGACATCTATACAGATACTGACATATGTATTAATAATTTTCTAAAAAAGAACCAATACCTCTATAACATACATTTCCCTAAAAAAAACTAAACAGATCACAGCTAAGCGACTAAACAATCCCTGGCTAACACCCAACATTCTCAAATCCATTAATATAAAACACCTATATGAAAAAAGTACAGAATGGATCAAATAACAAGAGAACAAACAAAACGTTACTCATCAAACCTAACCAGCCTGATAAGAAGGTCAAATAAAGAAATCCATTCTTATGTACCCTTGTGCTCCTTGTAACTCATTTAATGACCATATAAACTGTTATTGCAACACAAATAATTGATTTGATTTGTTTGATCTAATTTAATAAATTGCACTACTACAAATAATAAATTATTATGTTGATATATTATAATACTGTAATGCTTCAAAATTTTAAAACTATAATGTTTCAAGAATGTTATGTTCAAATTATGTTCAAATTTCATAGCTTAAATACTCAATTACACTTATTTTGTAAATTGTTTACTATAATTTTTACCATTTAGTTGTAAGTTAATTTTAAGTTTGCCCACAATGCTCTGCATATTAGGGGCTTTTGGCATGTACACCCCATTCTTATACCCATTGTACGTCTTTGTATCATGTCACAATAAACTATTATTATTATAATAGTCAACTGACTTTATTTCTCTCTCTCTCCCCCCCCCTCTCTCTCTCTCTCTCTCTCTCTCTCTCTCTCTCTCTCTCTCTCCTTGCTTCCTGACGAGACGTTTTCTTTCCTCAATAGGATTAGCACTTCAAGAAAAATTCTCATTCGATTTTCCCAGGGTATATCCTCAGGGTGGGATTGATTCTTACTCACGTATTACTCACTAGTTGAGCTGTGTGGGTGCTGGAGGGTGGGTACTGAAGAGTGAGTACAGGAGGATGGGTGAAGGAGGATACGTGCTGGATGGTGGGTGCTGAAGTGTGGGTACCGGTGGTTGAGTACTTGAGGGTGGGTGCTGGATGGTGGGTGCTGAAGTGTGGGTACCGGTGGTTGGGTACTTGAGGGTGGGTGCTGGTGGGTGGGTGCTTGATGGTGGGTGCTGAAGTGTGGGTACCGTTGGGTGGGTGCTGGTGGGTGGGAGGCAGGAGGGTGGGTGCATCAGGGAAAGTGCTGGAAGGTGGATGCTGGCGGGTGGGTGCAGGAGGGTGGGTGTAGAAAGATGGGTGCGTCACGGTGGGTGCTAGTGGGTGGGAGCTGGTAAGTGGGTGCTGGTGGGTGGGATCATGTGGATGGTGACTTATATGTTACCTCCAGTACTTTAATCTCCATGTTTATGATTCTGCTGTAGATAGATCAAGACTTAGTGACTGAACACCTATCAAGACTTAGTGACTGAACACCTATCAAGACTTAGTGACTGAACACCTATCAAGACTTAGTGACTGAGCATCTATAAAGACTTAGTGACTGAGCACCTATCAAGACTTAGTGACTGAGCACCTATCAAGACTTAGTGACTGAGCATCTATAAAGACTTAGTGACTGAGCACCTATCAAGACTTAGTGACTGAACACCTATCAAGACTTAGTGACTGAACACCTATCAAGACTTAGTGACTGAACACCTATCAAGACTTAGTGACTGAACACCTATCAAGACTTAGTGACTGAACACCTATCAAGACTTAGTGACTGAACACCTATCAAGACTTAGTGACTGAACACCTATCAAGACTTAGTGACTGAACACCTATCAAGACTTAGTGACTGAACACCTATCAGGACTTAGTGACTGAACACCTATCAAGACTTAGTGACTGAGCACCTATCAGGACTTAGTGACTGAACACCTATCAAGACTTAGTGACTGAACACCTATCAAGACTTAGTGACTGAACACCTATCAAGACTTAGTGACTGAACACCTATCAAGACTTAGTGACTGAGCACCTATCAAGACTTAGTGACTGAACACCTATCAAGACTTAGTGACTGAACACCTATCAAGACTTAGTGACTGAGCACCTATCATGACTTAGTGACTGAACACCTATCAGCTAGGACTGAACACCTATCAAGACTTAGTGACTGAACACCTATCAGACTTAGTGACTGAACACCTATCAAGACTTAGTGACTGAACACCTATCAAGACTTAGTGACTGAACACCTATCAAGACTTAGTGACTGAACACCTATCAAGACTTAGTGACTGAACACCTATCAAGACTTAGTGACTGAACACCTATCAAGACTTAGTGACTGAACACCTATCAAGACTTAGTGACTGAACACCTATCAAGACTTAGTGACTGAACACCTATCAAGACTTAGTGACTGAACACCTATCAAGACTTAGTGACTGAACACCTATCAAGACTTAGTGACTGAACACCTATCAAGACTTAGTGACTGAACACCTATCAAGACTTAGTGACTGAACACCTATCAAGACTTAGTGACTGAACACCTATCAAGACTTAGTGACTGAACACCTATCAAGACTTAGTGACTGAACACCTATCAAGACTTAGTGACTGAGCATCTATAAAGACTTAGTGACTGAGCACCTATCAAGACTTAGTGACTGAACACCTATCAAGACTTAGTGACTGAACACCTATCAAGACTTAGTGACTGAACACCTATCAAGACTTAGTGACTGAACACCTATCAGGACTTAGTGACTGAACACCTATCAAGACTTAGTGACTGAACACCTATCAAGACTTAGTGACTGAACACCTATAAAGACTTAGTGACTGAGCACCTATCAAGGCTGAGTGACTGAACACCTATCAAGGCTGAGTGACTGAACACCTATCAAGACTGAGTGACTGAACACCTTCTATCAAGGCTAAAAGACAGAACACCTTCTATCAAGGCTTAAGGATTGAACACCTTCTATCAAGGCTGAGTGACTGAACACCTTCTATCAAGGCTAAAAGACAGAACACCTTCTATCAAGGCTAAAGGATTGAACACCTTCTATCAAGGCTGAGTGACTGAACATCTATCAAGGCTAAAGGGCTGAATACCTTCTATTAAGGCTGTGGGATTGAACACCTTAATATTACCTGTCTACTTCGTCCACTCTTTGCAGTACACAAGTCACCTCAGCACTAGATTGATAAAGCCTGCTATGCTGGAGAAACCTTTCATAATTTAACTTGTCGGTATTGTATACCATTAAGATAATAACTTAGAACATGGAGCAGCTTTGGGAGTGATAAAGAAAGTGGAAAAAATGATAAGAAGCAGATGAACTAATTAGCAGAGGCTGGAAATGTAGAGAGATGAGGATAATATTTAAATAAGTTGTGAGTTTACATGAGATGGTGGGGTAGACTTCATGGATGAGGCAGGAGGAGCCGGGTGTGTGTGTGTGTGTGTGTGTGTGTGTGTGTGTGTGCGTGTGTATGTGAGTGTGAGTGTGTATGTGAGTGTGTGTACTCACCTAATTCACCTAATTGTGGTTGCAGGGGTCGAGACTCAGCTCCTGGCCCCGCCTCTTCGCTGTCCGCTACTGGGTCTCTGCTTTCCCTGCTCCATGAGCTTTATCATAACTTGTCTTAAAACTATGTATGGTTCCTGCCTCCACTATATCTTTATCTAGACTATTCCACTTCCTGACTACTCTGTGACTGAAGAAATGCTTCCTAACATCCCTTTGACTCATCTGAGTCTTCAGCTTCCAGTTGTGTCCCCTTGTTTCTGTGTTCCCTCTCTGGAACATCCTGTCACTGTCTACCTTGTCAATTCCCCGCAGTATTTTGTATGTCGTTATCATGTCTCCTCTGACCCTTCTTTCCTCCAGTGTTGTTAGTCCTATTTCCCTCAACCTTTCTTCATAGGACAGACCCCTGAGTTGTGGAACTAACCTTGTCGCAAACCTTTGCACTTTCTCTAGTTTCTTTACGTGCTTGACCAGGTGTGGGTTCCAGACTGGTGCTGCATATTCTAGTATGGGCCTGACGTACACGGTGTACAGTGTCTTGAACGATTCCTTGTTAAGGTAACTGAACGCTAATCTTAGGTTTGCCAGTCGCCCATATGCTGCCGCAGTTATCTGGTTGATGTGTGCCTCCGGAGACGTGCTTGGCGTTATACTCAACCTAAGGTCTTTCTCCTTTGCCGAGGTTTGTAACCTTTGTCCGCCTAGCCTGTACTCTGTCAGCGGTCTTCTTTGCCCTTTTCCGATCTTCATGACTTTGCATTTGGTGGGATTGAATTCGAGAAGCCAGTTGCTAGACCAGATGTCGAGCTTGTCCAGGTCTGTTTGCAGTCCTGCTTGGTCCTCTTCCGATGTGATTCTCCTCATTAATTTCACATCATCTGCGAACAGAGACACTTCTGAGTCTATCCCGTCCGTCATATCATTTACATATACCAAGAATAACACTGGTCCTAGGACTGACCCCTGCGGTACACCGCTCGTCACAGGCGCCCACTGTGATACCTCATCGCGCACCATGACCCGTTGTTGCCTGCCTGTGAGGTATTCCCTGATCCATTCCAGTGCCCTTCCTGTTATACATGCTTGTTCTTCCAACTTCTTTACTAATCTCATGTGAGGAACTGTGTCGAAGGCCTTCCTGCAGTCCAGGAAAATGCAATCAACCCACCCTTCTCTCTCTTCTCTCTTCTTCTCTCTGTTACTTTATCATAGAACTCTAGGAGGTTTGTTACACAGGATTTGCCTTCCCGGAATCCGTGCTGTCTGGTGTTTATTATCCTGTTCAGCTCGAGGTGCTCCACCATTCTTTTCCTGATGATTTTCTCCAGGACTTTGCACACTATACACGTAAGTGACACCGGTCTATAGTTTAGTGCCTCTTTTCTGTCTTCTTTTTTAAAAATGGGGACTACGTTGGCCTTCTTCCATACCTCAGGTAGCTGCCCAGTTTCAAGGGATGTGTTGAATATTATGGTAAGTGGCACACTCAGTACCTCAGCTCCTTCCCGAAGAACCCACGGGGAGATATTTTGTGTGTGTGTGTGTGCTCACCTAGTTGCTCACCTAGTTATGGTTGCAGGGGTCGAGTCATAGCTCCTGGCCCCGCCTCTTCACTGGCCGCTACTAGGTCACTCTCCCTGCGCCATGAGCTTTATCATACCTCTTCTTAAAGCTATGTATGGAACCTGCCTCCACTACATCACTTCCTAAACTATTCCACTTCCCGACCACTCTGTGACTGAAGAAATACTTCCTAACATCTCTGTGATTCATCTGAGTCTTCAACTTCCAACTGTGTCCCCTTGTTGCTGTGTCCCATCTCTGGAACATTCTGTCTTTGTCCACCTTGTCAATTCCTCTCAGTATCTTATATGTCGTTATCATGTCCCCCCTATCTCTCCTGTCCTCCAGTGTCGTAAGGTCGATTTCCCTTAACCTCTCCTCGTAGGACATACCCCTTAGCTCCGGGACTAGTCTTGTTGCAAACCTTTGCACTTTCTCTAGCTTCTTTACGTGCTTGGCTAGGTGTGGGTTCCAAACTGGCGCTGCATACTCCAGTATGGGCCTAACGTACACAGTGTACAGGGTCCTGAACGATTCTTTTTTAAGATGTCGGAATGCTGTTCTTAGGTTTGCTAGGCGACCATATGCTGCAGCAGTTATTTGGTTGATGTGCGCCTCAGGAGATGTGCCTGGTGTTATACTCACCCCAAGATCTTTTTTCTTAATTGAGGTTTGCAGTCTCTGCCCCCCTAGGCTGTACTCCGTCTGCGGTCTTCTTTGCCCTTCCCCAATCTTCATGACTTTGCACTTGGTGGGGTTGAACTCCAGGAGCCAATTGCTGGACTAGGCTTGCAGCCTGTCCAGATCCCTTTGTAGTTCTGCCTGATCCTCGTCCGATTGAATTCATCTCATCAACTTCACATCATCTGCAAACAGGGACACTTCGGAGTCTATTCCTTTCGTCATGTCGTTCACAAATACCAGAAACAGCACCGGTCCTCGAACTGACCCCTGTGGAACCCCACTCGTCACCGGTGTGTGTGTGAGTGTGTTTGTGTGTGTGAGGCAGTCAGTAGGCTGAAAGGAGGAACAAAAAGGACGGGGAAGATATAGTCTAAAATGTACAAAAAATAGCATGTGAGGGGTAACGTTTCCCAATGGTGGGAACATTTGTTTAATATATGTTCTAAATATAATTTTTAGATTAGGAAAAGAGAACAAGAGTGTATGAATTATAGGGAAATACGTTATAGCATTATACTGACGAATAATGGGACAGACATAATGTATGAGTGGAGAGGAACGCAGCGGATTCAGGAACGGAAATTAATGTGTGATTCAAATGTTATGGAAGAGTTGCAAATATTTAGAAAAAAAGAACGTTGTTGAAAGTCTGCCTGGAGTCTACCTGGAGGGTGCTCCGGGGGTCAACTCCCCATAGGCCCGATCCTTGGCTAGGCCTCCCGGTGGATAAGGGCCTGATCAAGTGTTGGCTGCACGTAGTCCAACGTAAGAACCACAACCCGGCTGATCGGGTACCGAATTTAGGTATCTGTCTAACTCCCTCTTGAAGGTAGCTAGGGGTCTATTGGTAATCCCCCTTATGCCAAGCGGAAGGCTGTTGAAGAGTCTTGGGCCCCGAACACGTATTGTGTTTTCTCTTAGTGTACTAATGGCGCCCCTACTTTTCACTGTGGTTATGTTGCACCGTATGCCCAGTCTTTAGCTTTCGTAGGGAGTGATTTCTGTGTGCCGATTTGGGGCCAGTCCCTCTAGGATTTTCCAGGTGTATTCACCTGCACTCCAGTAAGTACAGGTCAAGTGACTCCATGCGTTCCCAGGCCTTATATGTGCAGTTAAGGTTCTATGTGCATTCTCTAGATCTGCGATTTCACCTCCCATAAATGGTGCTGTTAATGTACAGCAGTATTCCAGCCTAGAGAGAACAAGTGATTTAAAAAAGGATCATCATCGGCTTAGCATCTCTTCTTTTGAAAGTTCTCATTATTCATCCCATCATTTTTCTCGCAAATGCGATAGTGACATTGATGTGATCCTTAAAGGTTAGATCCTCTGACAGTAATACTCCTAAGTCCTTCACTCTACTTTTCCCCTCTATTGTGTGGGTAGAGTTTGTGATATATTTAATTCTAGCTATTATTTCCTCCAGTTTTCCATAAGTGAGTAATTGAAATTTGTCTTCATTGAATATCATATTGTTATCCGTTCCCCTTTGAAAAACTTGGTTTATATCTACTTGGAGATTTGCCGTGTCCTCAGGGGTTTACATCTCTATGTCTGATATGAGGATGAGGAACAGGATGGGGGCGAGTACTGTGCCTTGTGGAACAGAGCTTTTCACTGTGGCTGCCTCCGACTTAACTCTGTTGACCTTTGTGTTCGATTGGTTAGAAAGTTGAAAATCCATGTGCCTACTTTGCCAGTTATCCCTTCAGCACGTATTTTGTGGTCTATTACACTATGATTGCACTTGTCAAAGGCTTTTGCAAAATCTGTGTATAGTACATCTTTCTTTTTGTCCTCCAGCGCATCCAGCGAGGGCCAGTAGTTGCGAGATGCAGGATCGAAGTGCTCTAAACCCATGCTGCCCTGGATTGTCGAGTTTTCATGAAAAACGATTGATGTTCAGGTTGAGTTATGTAGGATAGTCTGGGAATATTATTGGTTGTTTAATGTCTGTATAATGTCTGTATAATGGAGTCGAGGAAAGAGAGCACAATAAAAGTGTGATCATAGGAGATAAGTCTGATATAAAGCAGAAGTTATCACAGTTACTCTTTGCTGATGATGAAGTGTTTTTGTGAAATTCAGAAGATAAATTGAAAGAAATATTTGTGAAATGCAGAGGATGTATTAAAAAGGAAACTTGAAAGTTAAGACAAAAAAAGGTCATGAAAATAAATATATGCATAAGGAATGAAAGAGAGAAGTGCTTATTAGAAGATAATAGTGCGGAGGCTGTGAATGTACATATTTAGACTTTTACGAATGAATGTGATGAAAATACACCCTTGAGAGGTCTGGTGAAACAGCAAATGGATGAAGGGAAGACAGAAGAAATTTTAAAGAAAATATGTAAATGTGCAGATTTGCCAATAGATGCAACAAGGGGAATGTATCAAAGTACAGAAGTGCCATATATTTCGTATGGGTGGCAGGCAGGTTCTTGCAGCGAGGGGAAGGTTAGAGGCAGTAAAAATGTCGTACTTGAGATCACTGTGAAATGTGAAAATTATGCAGAGAATACGGATGGGGTAAATAG
This sequence comes from Cherax destructor, assembly GCA_009830355.1. NCBI lineage: Eukaryota > Metazoa > Arthropoda > Malacostraca > Decapoda > Parastacidae > Cherax > Cherax destructor. The sequence goes on from WNWK01006511.1 coordinate 47,802, forward strand.
AAGGGTATTAATTTGAATTAATTTTATTACCTAAATAAGATGAAGACAGAGAGGATATTGACTAGAATGTATGGATCTGGGGTGAATAAGTGTAGGGGACGTCTCAGAAAATGGGACATCCCCTACACATCCAACAGTCATGTGGGAGCTTGCTAGATGAAAGTATCAAAACAAATGATTTTTGAGTGCGTGAACATGGCAATACACCCACCTCACACACACTCACAGAAACCAGAAATATTGTGCAGCCTGGGACGTGAGAAATTACTAATGGCGCGCAAAAATATATATTCTGAAGTGGAACATATTGCCAGAGAAACATATAAACCTCAAAACATCAAAAACATGTGCGAGGTTAGCGAATCTCAGAACTGCCTTTATGGACTATAACAGAGAATCCTCTAGCACTCTTTGCATAGTAAACGTCGCTTATATCATCGAGTATACAGCGCCAGCATGGAGTTGAAACACGAGAAAGTCGAGAGATTGGTCCAGGACTAAGGGGACTGAGCTAGGGATAGGGAGACACTGTTTGGAATGCGAGGCACGCGGGCGAGGGGAAAATAGATGGAAGTGATAAACACAATATATTAATGGTATACAGTGCTGGCAAGTATATTAGTAAGACACTTGTGCAGCAGTTTGGCATCTTTATTGACGAGAAGCTTCGTCTGCAGTGCAGGCTTCTTCGGTCGAGATACTGACGACGGAAGTAGTTGAGATGCAAACATGAGGTGATCAGTTTCTCAGCATTGAAATAGTAAGTTTGAGGTGGTCAATCCCTCAGCCTATGTGTGTGCTCACCACACATCCAGAGATGCCAGAAAATACATTTTCATTCTGATGGTGTTAGCAAGTGTAATGAGCTGGAGGAGGATGAGTTGAAGGCCAACTCCACACACACAGCTTCACGAACAGGCATTATGGGGCCCAAGAGACCAGGAACCAGTAACACCGACTGACTGACGATTAAGAGGCTAGACCTGAAGTTGAGGCTCAAAACTTAACACACTTATGGAACGACAACAAACTTAAACAACATCTAAGGAAGGAATCTCAATGCCTTCTACAACAAAACAACAAACGCACCCGCCATTAACAATCAAAATATTTTAAAGCATTCGATATAAGAAGGTGATAATTGCGCAGTCCATTGTCTGCACCGAGGCTTGTATATTACACTCTCTGAATGGGTCTTATTCACTTATTTATGGCATCTGTCAGGCGATAGGAGGGAGGGGGAAAATGGTGGCAGTTATGGAGAGAAGAGGATAGGAGGTAAAAACATCGTAAGAGAGGAGGTAAGGAAGATGGGAAGCAGCAAATATGAGTTGTTGATGGGAAATGAAGAAGGGAATAATATATGGGAAAACTGAAAGAGAGAGAGAGAGAGAGAGAGAGAGAGAGAGAGAGAGAGAGAGAGAGAGAGAGAGAGAGGTGGCTCCATCCCATTTCTCCCATTGTATATCTCCACTGATGAAGTCTCGTGCTCTAACTTGTTAAGTTAGCTTCAGAAATTTTGCCGCTGCAATTTGTTTAGAATATTCATCTTTACTGATTTGTTTCTGTCATTGTTTGTGTCACGGTTTCTGTCGCTTTTTCTCTCATTTTTGTCATTTTTTATGCCTTACTCATAGCTATGTCTTCTGTCAGTGTTTCGGTGATTGATTCGTGCTTTTGTTTTTTATCAATGTCAATGTTCCTGTCATTTTCATTTGTAGCTCTTCTGTTATTGCTTTTGTCATTATTTCTGTCGTTGTTTCCGGTATATTCATGTCTAAGTCTGTGTCGCTTTTTCTGTTACTGTTTCCCTCACAAATACTGTCATTGTTTCTGTTATATTCATGTGTAGGTCTTCTGTTATTGAGTCACAGTTTGAGTATTTACTGTTTTTCCTATGTCGGTCCGGAATCTCGGAAAGCAATTCAGTCCTTCCTGATCTCTGTTGTGCCTCTCTTCCCTCTCATGTCGCTCCCTATATCCAGGTTCATGTGTCTCTGCATTGCACGTCGTCTGAGTGTGTGTTACCACCGCCTCACCCTCCCTGCTCTACACACGCTAACTGCACGCAAAAAAAAAATATTGTCAGAATAAGAATTTCGTCGAACTTGTCTTTCATAAATACGATGAAACTTTCTATATTTTATTTCTTTCTTTCATGTAGTTCCTGAGCTTTGGGTTCCAATTTGGGTTCCAATTTATTTATGAATCCACTGCTTAGATGTTTGGTTCAGCCTGCCTAGTAAATGTGTGTACCTGGAGTATACCTGGAGAAGGTTTCAGGGGTCAACGTCCCCGCGGCCCGGTCTGAGAACAAGCCTCGTTGTGGATCAGGGTCTCATCAACCAGGCTGTTACTGCTGGCCGCTCTCCAACTAACGTACGAACCACACCCCGGCTGGTCAGGTACTGACTTTAGGTGCATGTCCAGTGCCTTCTTGAAGACAGCCAGGGGTCTATTGGTAATCCCCCTTATATATGCTGGGAGGCAGTTGTCTTGGGACACGGACACTTATTGTGTTGTCTCTCAGTGTACTCGTGGCGCCCCTGCTTTTCATTTGGAATTGTTACATCTTTGGCCGAGTCTTTTGCTTTCACAGGGAGTGATTTTCGTGTGCAAGTTTGGTACTAACCCCTCAAAGATTTCCCAAGTGTATATTATCATGTATCATTCTCGCTTGCGTTCCAAGGAATACAAATCAGAGGACTTCAACCGTTCCCAATAATTTAGGTGCTTTATCGTACTTATGTGTGCCGTGAAAGTTCTTTGTACACTCTCCAGGTCAGCAATTTTGCCTGCTTTGAAGGGGGCAGTTAGTGCACAGCAGTATTCCAGCCTAGACAGAACACGCGATTTGAAGACACTCATCATGGGCTTGGCATCTCTAGTTTTGAAGGTTCTCATTATCCATCCTATCATTTTTCTATCAGATGCAGTAGATACATTGTTGTGGTTTTCGAAGGTGAGATCCTCTACCATTATCACTCCCAGGTCCTTCACATTACTTTTTCGCTCTATTGTATGGTGTGACATGCAAAAGAGTATGTTACAATTTATTCAGCGTATGTCACACTCCCATATAGGCTGCCTCTCAACCAGTGAACAGGGTGCTAAAGGCTTGACAATCAATAGGGTACCCATAGTTAAATCAGTACCTTGGTTTATTGACCAATCACAGGCAAGCCCGCCAAAGCTGAATCAACGTGGTTCACTTCCGGTAAGCACTGGCAGACTTGCCTACCTGCTGGTTGAGTACGGTGCTCTCTCTCTGACTTCTGCTTTGCCATCTGTCACCGTGGTGTACACTTATTATTCTATCTGTACATAGTGTTCATATCTGTATATAAGTGGGTGAAGACAAAATATACATTATAGTCTACTGCTTAGTTTTGCTTGCTTAAATTCCCATTACGACCAGGTCTTACAAGTCATGCTTTACCTGTGTTCGTAATATGGGAGCTCTGTCCTGGAGCTGGAGCTAGAGCTGGTGTTGGTATCGGTCAAATTGCATCGCTATCGCCTTTTGTATTGCCTGTCAGTCTTGCTACTGTGTGTGTATCCTGCAAGTCATACTGTGCTATTGCTGCTTGTTGCATGCATTACAAATAGCGGGTTATAGTGGGTTATGCCACCAACACGGGTGAGGTGGTTGGTGTCTGAGTATACTCTCCTAAATCTGCCCAAACTATCTCTACAACATTCCTGGCAAATTGATCGTTCCATTGGCATAGAATACCAACGAACTCTTACTGCTGCGCAGCTTCATGACATTATTCGTACCAAACTAAGGTTGAAGCAACTATGGCGCACCAAACTGAGGTATCTCCCGCTACAGCAGCTATTAATTGCCGCTCTCTGCTTAGGTTTTTTCGTAATGTGGGAGGGACAACACCAGAACAATCAGACCAGCAGTCTGGTGAAGCAGGTGGCGCACCGGGTTTGTCTCAGGGCGAGTCACCTTCGTTGGTGCTTGAGTTAACTAAACTCATTCTTGAAGCAACCAGAGAGCAGCGAGCATTTGCTATAGAGGAGTTTAATAGAGAGAAGGAGAGGAGGCAATTTAAGCAGACTGTTGGTGACTATTTAAGTGTGCAAAAAGTAGTGCCGTTAGTACCTCGCTTTGTTGAGTCTGATCCTGAACAGTTTTTCCAGGCATTTGAAAACCAGGCTGGAGCACTGAGGTGGCCTGGGGAGCCCTGGGCACCACTGGTGCGTACAGTGTTGTACGGCAAAGCAATAGAGTTCACAGCTGTTTTAAATATGAAGAATTTGCTGATTATCTGGTTGTTATAACAACGGTTCTTGGGGCATTTCAGTGTATTCCCGCCAAGTACAGGAGGGAATTCAAACTGTGCAAGCAACAGCTGAGTCAGTCTCATGTAGACTTTGTAAGACAACAGTCAAAAACTTTTATGAAGTGGTATAAGGCGAGTGGTGTCACAAACTTCAGTGATCTAGAGCAGTTACTTTTGGTGGATAACCTGCTGGAATCTGTTGGACCAGAGGTTAGAGTCTTGAAGATCATTCAGCCAGGCTGGCTGACACTTTTGAGTCTAACCGCTCCTTGTATGAGCGGTCTAATCTGTCTTCCCAACTGCCTGGTATGAATAAAGATCGTCATGGACCTGTCCCTGACTGCAGGACGAAGTGGCAGGATGAAAGTGAACAACGACACCAACCAAGTCGTCTGATGAGCAACGACATCAAAATCGCGATCAACCTGGTGAGAGACGACATCAAACTCATGGTGAACAACGACGTCAGTACCCCAAGTGGCGCAGCCACAAAATCAACATGGAGCCAAGTTAAAGTATGAGGTAACCTGTTACCATTGTCATAAACTCGGCCACGTCAAGTCCAACTGCTCAGTTAAGCACCAACCCTTAGTAAAAATAAACATCCTCCCTTTTGAGATGAACCAGAAAGAAGTAGTGTGGTATGACCCCATACTACAGTACATGCCACATCTCCCTTCAGGAGAATGAAAAAAAAAATTGAAGTAACAACTTTTAGAGATACCGGGGCATATCGTTCTCTTATAAGAGAAGGAGTACTTCCCCTCTCTTAAAAATCATCATTACATTCCTCCGTTCTCTTAGAAGCATTTGGAGGAGCTGTATTTTCTGTCCTTTTTCATAAGATACATGTGCAGAGTAAATATTATACAGGATATTTGGCTGTAGGTGTTTCTGAGGGATTTCCAATGAAAGATGCCGTGTTATTCCTGGGTAATAACATTCTTAATTCGACAAAATGTCAAGAACCTGTAGTGACTAATTCTTCTCCGATGTTGGCCATAATTCTGGCAAAATCACACGGCATGTCTGTCGAGAATGCTGACCCATCCTTGGACGACTGAGTCGTCCAAGGATGGGCTAGACAATTTGTTTTACGAGGAATACTGGCCAGAGCCTCCTAAATTTAGTGAAAAGCCCCAGACCAAGCCTTCCTACTCCAGGATTGCAGGATTGCCAGATATCTCTGTTTTCATGCCCGAGGGACTGTCCTTTCGGGAAGAACAGCGAAGAGATCCTTCCTTAAACTTCACTTTTCAGGCAGCCATGTATGAATCCCACTCAGATCACCCAGTCAAATATAAAATTCAACACAACCTACTGCTCTACACAGAGACTGGTAAGGAGGTAGGGGGTAGCCCAAAACCAGATAGACTGGTAGTTCCTGAGAAATGTAGGTCACAAATTATGAGCATAGCTCACAATACTTCTTTAGGAGGTCATTTAGGAATTTTAAAAACTCTGTATAGAATACTGAAAGAGTTTTACTGGCCAAAAATAAGCCAAGATGTGAAGAATCACATCTGCTTGTAGGGATAGTCAGCAAGTAGGTAAACCTGGACACCCTGTGAGGAAAAAGTTCAATAGATGGAGTAGTGAAAGTATGAATGTATGGTGACGGAAGTTTGTTGGGCAGTCTGCTTGTTCTGGTTGGGTGGGTGTCTAGCTCCCGCTATCCCCTTCCCCCTCTTTACGAGGTGACGTGTGCGTCTCCAACCAGTGGAGGAATCACTTGACTGGCTGCTTCCATCAAACCTGTAAGTATGCGTTCCGCTCCTGTATAATTTATTATATTTAGAGTTAGTCTTAATAAGAGCTTCACTCTTATTTAGTGCTTTAGACTTGTGTTCCTGCCTTGATTTTAATGTACACTGTTATTATTCAATTTTCACCATTTCTTTTAAAGGCCATATACCTATCGTGTGAGTGATTATCAAGCAGGTTGTAACTGTATTTGTTTCTTCATTATAGCCTTGATTTGTCGGCGTGTGTCATCCGACACAGGCGAGGTTAAGATAAGGACAGCAAGGATCTGGCACACCTGGCCACACCTTAAAGGCTAGATTTATAGGACCCATGCAAATCATAAGTAAAATCTCTGATGTAAATTATGTGGTAGCTCTTCTTGATAAACCCACGATAAGTAAAATTTACCACATAATTCAGATTAAAAGATTTAATAGCCCACATAGTCCCAGTAATGACTCTGTCCTCTGCCTCTGTAGACGACCCTGATTCCTTGCACACCATTCCAGAAATTCAAGTTAAGTTTTTTAATTCTGTCCTCCTCAAGGACCCCAGCCTTTTAATGTTGGGGTTGTCTAAAAATCAAATAATAAGTCTAATTGCCCTCTTACAAACTTATACTGACATATTTTCGGACGTAGCGAAAAAAATGTACCCTTGGATATCATGATGTAGATGTTGGAAACACTAAGCCTATTAAACTCTCCCCCTTCTGAGTTAATCCATAAAAACAGAGGCTACTTTAACATGAAGTAGCATTTCTGATAGAACACGGGGATTAATGGAGGAGTCATCTGATACGTGGGCCTCACCGTGTATACTTGTTAAGAAGTCTGATGGAGGTTTTTGAATGTGTACAGACTACCGTAAGGTGAATGAAGTCACTATTCCAGACGCTTACCCTCTACCATGTCTGGATGACGTAGTGGACTTTGTGGGTAAGGCTACTTTTGTATCAAAACTAGACCTTTATAAAGGTTACTATCAGGTATCTTTGATAAGGCGGAGGAAATCTCTGCCTTCATAATTCCAGGAAGTCACTATCAATATACAGTGACCCCATTCGGAATGTGGATCTCGCCGGCAACATTCCAGAAGCTGATCTATCAAGCTATTAAAGGATTTGAAGGCATGGCAGCTTATCTGGACGATATAGTAGTACTTTCCGATACAGTAGTTTTCGATACTTGGACGATATAGTAGTAGTTTTCGATACTTAGGACCAAGGTGTTTCCTCACTTAAAGTCCTCTTTGAGAAGTTCAAGTGTTTCCAGTTAACTGTTGTTAAGTAAAAGGACACAAATGCAACTAATGTGACATTTTATTGTGGCAACGTTTCGCTCTCCAGGAGCTCAGAGTGAAGTGTAATACTAGTGGTGGTGGTAGTAGTAGAGACATAAGTTGTAGTAGTAGTAGTAATACAATAAGGTAGAATAATCAACTTGCACATGAGGAAAAGGTGAAAGTAATTACTTGGGTAGCACAAAAATATAGGTTAGACAAATATTTCTGTTGGAGGTTGTATTAGAGAAGACCTGTATCAGTGTTCCACCGCTGCCACGTTCTTTGTGTAGTATTAGCGGGAGAGACTATGTGATGGTAGGGTTTACTGTTTTCAGGAGGATTCTTGCTAAGACTTCAGAGATGGTAAAGATGCCTTTGTTTTGTTTGTGTTAGAAACAGCGATAAGTGCTGATTCAAGGCACTTGCATCTGCGAAAATTAGTTTCTTTGATTACTAATCGGGCGTCTCTGAATCTCATGAGATGACTGGTGGAATTCCGGTGTTGTTCAGGTTATCGTTCCTACATGCATTAATGTGTTCATTGAGGCGTGTAGGAACGATAACCTGAACAACGCCTGCGTACAACACCGGAATTCCACCAATCATCTCATGAAATTCAGAGACGCCCGATTAGTAATCAAAGAAACTAATTTTGGAGGACACTGTCATATACATTCCCTGGATGATCGGTCCAGCCTGGTTCGTACATGTGTCAGTACATTCCCTGGATGATCGGTCCAGCCTGGTTCGTACATGTGTCAGTACATTCCCTGGATGATCGGTCCAGCCTGGTTCGTACATGTGTCAGTACATTCCCTGGATGTTCGGTCCGTCTTGGCTAGTAGTATGTGTATCAGTACGGATACTGATTCGTTATTTTTGCACGAAAATGGTTCATCAGCATAAGTATGGAGGAGAGTGTTTTGGGTATCAAGGGGGTTTCGTTTGGTTGGTGTTTGGGTTGCTGGATGTGGTGGGCGAGGTGTTGGGGTGCGAGTGGTTGGGTCTCTAAGGCTGTGGTGAAATATAAATATATAAATATAAAACAGATTGGGAAAGGAGAAGAAAAGAGGCCCAATAAGAGAGAAGAGGAAGTTAGAGCAGGGTAAGAGGGAAAAGAGGGAGGGGAAGATGCAGGGAAATTGTGAGGTAGGAGAAGACAGAAAAGTAGAGAAGGAAGGAGAACATGAAGAAAGGAAATAGCAATGGAATGAAATGGATAAGAAGCGGAGGAAGAGGACTTATTTTGCTCGTGGCGATTAATTGTGGGTAAAATCCCTCTTAGATAAAACTGGAAGTTAGTAAAGAACGTCCTCTTCAATCTCAGTAACAGAAAGCCTCCAGTTTCTGGCATTTTACCAAAATATTTTTACGCTTTACCTGTGAATTTTGAAGCAGCGCTCTTTTCTGTTTCTCTCTCTCTTTCTCTACACATACACACACTACTATATATATATATATATATATATATATATATATATATATATATATATATATTGATAGATGAGGTCCACCTCGGACGAGTAGAAAAAAGGGTTTCGTGAAAAAAATATTTGGATTTCTTTCTGAAGCCATTTGAAAATTCCGCTTTCCCTTCCACCCAATCTTTTTATTTTACCAATAGGCGTACTATATTACATAATATGGTACACAAGGCTTAAAAAAAATACATTGATGGTACACAAGGCTTAAAAAATACATTGATGGTACAAAGACGGAATACATTACAAGTAAATACTGCTATGTGTTCATTAAAAATTACATTATAAAAAGATCTTCCAGCTTCTCAGAGCTGGAGCACAACGTACCTAGGATAGAGCAAGCATTACTCCTCTGAAATACAGCACTGAGTCGCTCAAATAGAAAACTAACCACCCTGGGATCCCTAATTACGTTGATGAGTCTTTTGCCTAGCTCCTTAAGGAATTTAGACGTGCTTTTTCCCCTGTGGGCGAAGGGTCTCTGGGCCTGTGGGAACAAACATATAATGATGGGCATGTTCATTATATTTGTTAGACCTTTTGGACTCCCTGAAGATGGCAGCTGCCCCCCCCCCTCCTTCCTCCCTGGTGTATTGGAGACGTATTAGCCAGTTTGGATGCACATGTGAAGTCCCACACCACCTGCTTGCCGTCTGTCCAGGCTTGAAGGGTAAGTCCATCTGGACACTTTTGGATTCCATCAAATCTGATTAGTTAAGGTGGCTCCATTGTTGCTGGGTATTCAGCTGTTGCCAGGCTCCTCTTGATGATGTTATTAACCTCTTCATGGCAAGCAATCTCTCCCTCGGATCTCCGGTAAACAAGACCACTGTACCCGAATCGGTCTGCTGGTTCACTGCCGCAGATACACCTGTGTTCGGCGAGGATAGAGGCGGCGAAGCGAAGGGCAACACCAATGCGGATGGTCTGTGGGTCGAGGCGTGTGCCAAGAGTAATCCCCGTATGATGAGCTTTAATTGCTAGGAGGCAGGATCTATCCTTCCCCGATGCACTATGAAGCATTGTTGAGACTATATTGTCCTCTACAGGGCCATCACAGTGTGACTACTTGTATTTTTTTGGAGGGGGTGCAGGGGGAGGGCGCAGGTCTGGTTTCAGAGCCCGTTAGATTACTCCAGAGCCTGGAGTTTGCTTCCGCAAACTCCAGCATTGTTCTTGAGGTGTTCAGGAAGAATCTCTGCTACAAGTCCACTAGATGCCACACATAAGGACACCAATGCCTCCCAGTCTGACTGGAAGTGTAGCTTGGTCCCACTGTCTGTCTTCTAGATCAAGGTTGAGTACTTTTGTAAAAATATGCCTCATAGTACTGTCGCATTTATGTAGTATAAGGTTATCATATGAGGATGCATATGTTATGAAATATGTTAACTTGGGCAGACTCAAGCACTTTGTGAGAAGGTACAAGGAATCGTGGGTGTCAAGACTACTTCGTTGCTCCATCCTCCTCAACTCGTCCAGTTTCTTCTTTAAAACTGAGTCAATGGCATCAGTTCCCAGAGGTGCTCCAAGCAAAACGCTATTTGTGGGGGCAATGATTGATGCACCTGGTAGTTTTGATCTCACTGCTTTGATCACTTGTTGATTGGCTGAGATGATTTTACACTTGGATGGATTAAGTATGAGTCCCATTTCCTGTCCCCGTCTCATCACCTGGTCAATATCATGTAGAAAGGACTCCTTTGTAGTACCCTCCAGTGTGCCATCATCCAGAAACCAGATGTTTAGCTCACCGGTCAACCTAACAGTGATTTTCCTAACCACTATACAGAAGAGAAATGGGGCGAGAGAATTCACTTGTTGGACACCCTCTGAAGAAGAGATTTCTTGCTCTCCAAACAGAAGCATTGAGTCCTTGCAATATCCAGCTGAAACAAAAGGGAAGAGACCAGGGAAATGTTCTTGTACAGATGTTAATAAGAACATAAGAACATAAGAAAGGAGGAACACTGCAGCAGGCCTGTTGGCCCATACTAGGCAGGTCCTTCACAATCCATCCCACTAACAGAATATTTGCTCAACCCAATTTTCAAAGCTACCCAAGAAATAAGCTTTGACAATTCTACCCACTCATGCGCGAGTCCCACTCAAATCCAACCCCTCTCACTCATGAATTTATCCAACCTAAATTTGAAACTACCCAAGGTCCTAGCTTCAATAACCCTACTAGGCAGACTGTTCCACTCATCAACTACCCTATTTCCAAACCAATACTTTCCTATATCCTTTCTAAATCTAAACTTATCTAACTTGAATCCATTATTGCGGGTTCTCTCTTGGAGAGATATCCTCAAGACCTTATTTATATCCCCTTTGTTAATACCCATTTTCCACTTGTATACCTCGATCATGTCTCCCTCATTCTACGTCTTACAAGTGAATGTAATTTTAGGGTCTTCAATCTTTCTTCGTAAGGAAGATTTCTAATGCTATGTATTAATTTAGTCATTCTACGCTGAATGTTTTCTAACGAATTTATGTCCATTCTGTAATATGGAGACCAGAACTGAGCTGCGTAATCTAGGTGAGGCCTTACTAATGATGTATAAAGCTGTAATATAACCTCTGGACTTCTGTTGCTAACACTTCTTGATATAAATCCCAGTAATCTATTTGCCTTATTACGTACGCTTAGGCATTGCTGTCTTGGTTTAAGGTTGCTGCTTACCATCACCCCCAAGTCCTTCTCGCAATCTGTATGGCTAAGTTCTACGTTATTTAACTTATAAGTGCTTGGGTTATGGACACTCCCGAGCTTCAGAACCTTGCATTTATCTACATTGAACTGCATCTGCCACTTTTCTGACCACGAATTAAGTTTGTCTAAATCTTCCTGAAGTTCTATGACATCTATGTTTGAATCAATTATCCTACCTATCTTCGTGTCGTCGGCGAATTTGCTCATATCACTAGTAATTCCCTCATCAAGGTCATTGATATATATTATAAATAACAATGGGCCTAAGACTGATCCCTGTGGAACACCACTTGTTACAAGTCCCCATTCGGATTTAACCCCATTTATGCACACTCTCTGCTTCCTATTGGTGAGCCATGACTCGATCCATGACAGCACTTTTCCCCCAATGCCATGAGCTGCCACTTTCTTTAACAGTCTCTGGTGCGGTACTCTATCAAAAGCCTTACTAAAGTCTAAATAAACAATATCGAATTCTTTATCGTGATCAACAGCCTCAAAAGCTTTACTGAAGAAGGTTAATAAATTAGATAGGCAGGAACGGCCCCTCGTGAATCCATGCTGGGTATCATTAATCAAATTATGGTTATCTAGATGGCTTCTAATAATATCAGCTATAATTGACTCTAGTAATTTGCCTACAATTGAGGTCAGGCTTATTGGGCGGTAGTTTGACGGTAGTGACTTGTCCCCTGCTTTAAAAATAGGAATTACATTAGCCATCTTCCACATATCAGACACTACACCTGTTTGAAGAGATAAATTAAAAATGTTAGATATTGGTTCACAGAGTTCCATTTGCATTCCTTAAGAACCCTTGCAAAAGCTCATCAGGACCCGGCGATTTATTTTGTTTCAGTCGGTCCAGCTGTTTCATAATCATTTCGCTAGTGACTGTGATATTACATAATTTATCTTCTTCTGGGCCTCTGTAAAAATTAATTACTGGGATATTATTAATGTCTTCCTGTGTGAAAACCGAGAGAAAATAATTATTAAAAATAGAGCACATATCATTCTCCTTGTCAGTAAGATGCCCAAAGTTATTTTTAAGGGGACCTATCTTATCCCTAACTTTTGTTCTATAAACCTGGAAAAAACTTTTGGGTTAGTTTTTGAATCCCTAGCAACTTTAATTTCATAGTCCCGTTTAGATTTTCTTATTCCCTTTTAACGTCCCTCTTAATGTCAGTATACTGATTTATAAGATGACCCTCACCTCTTTTTATGCGCCTATAAATTCCTTTCTTCTGCCCTAAAAGATATTTGAGCCTATTATTCATCCATTTTGGGTCATTTCTACTTGATCTAATTTCTTTATACGGGATAAATGTTCTTTGGGCAGCCTGTATAGTGTTAAGAAAACTGTCATATTGATACCTCTCTTCTTCACCCCAGTCCACAGTTGATAAGTGTTCTCTAAGTCCATTATAATCTGCTAAGCGAAAATCTGGGACCATTACTGAATTATCCCTACTATCATACATCCATTCAATGCTAAAGGTAATTGACTTGTGGTCGCTTGAGCCGAGTTCCTCTGTAATTTCTAAATTATTAACAAGGGTTTCCTTGCTTGCCAGAACCAAGTCAAGTAGGTTATTTCCCCTTGTAGGTTCTGTTACAAACTGCTTCAAAAAACAATCCTGAACTACTTCTAAAAAGTCGTTAGATTCTAAATTCCCTGTCATGAAATTCCAATCAATCTGACTAAAGTTAAAGTCCCTAGAATTACTACGTTATCGTGTCTTGTGGCCTTAACAATTTCCTCCCAAAGTAGTCTCCCTTGTTCCCTATCTAAGTTTGGAGGACGGTAAATCACGCCTAAAATCAATTTTTCACACCCCTCTGAAAATTCTATCCAGACAGACTCTGTATGTGTTAATTCAGACTTTATACCCGTTTTTATGCAACAATTTAAATGATCACGGACATAGAGTGCCACCCCACCCCCTTTCCCGATACTTCTGTCTACTTGGAACAATTTAAAACCCTGAATGTGACATTCGGCAGGCAAGTCCCGATTTTTCATATTAAACCATGTCTCAGTTATTGCAAAAACATCAATATTACCCGTACTTGCAACTAATCTCAACTCGTCCATCTTATTCCTAGCACTACGACTATTGGTGTAATATATATTTAGAGACCCTCCTTTCTCTTTACCCTTCCTGCTCATCTCTGTTTTTCCACTATACCTATTACTGTCCTTGTCATCTAGTGTCACTAGCTTTCCACTGTCCACCTTATTCTGCCTATTACTAGTTCTCCTACAACTTATAATATTACTACACTGGGACTTCTCTGTTTTCCCCCCAAAACCCATACCCCTAACTATTTCTAGTTTAAAGCCCTAACAGCTCCCTCCACTGCAGTTGCCAGTGCCCCCACCCCAGACCTGGATAAGTGAACCCCATCCCTGGCATACATGTCATTTCTGCCATAGAAGAGGTCCCAGTTGTCAATGAATGTTACTGAATTTTCCTTACAGTATTTGTCCAGCCAGCAATTGACACCAATTGCCCTGGACAGCCATTCATTTCCAACTCCTCTCCTTGGCAAAATACCACATATGACAGGGTTCCCACCCTTCTTCCTAATTATGTCTATTGCTGACCTAAACCTGCTAGTCAGGTCCTCACTCCTACGTCTGCCAACATCGTTGCCTCCAGCACTGAGACAGATAATAGGATTGCTCCCATTACCTCTCATGATGTCGTCCAGACGGCTAACAATATCCTCCATCCCAGCCCCAGGAAAGCAAACCCTCTGTCTCCTACTCCTATCAATCAAACAGAAAGCCCTATCCATGTACCTAACCTGACTGTCCCCAACAACAACAATGTTTTTACCTTCCTTTGTGTCTTTCGTCGTGACGCTCCCAGAAGTCGACTCACATTCATCGGGTAGCACGGAGAATGGGTTCGATGTTTCCACAACATTCTCCTGGGTCTTCGTTGTTTCTACCTCTCCACCCGTCCTCTTGAGCCTTAACTTTGTCCCATGCGTTTTAGCCACTGTCCAGGTTCCTTTCCTGGCTTGAGGATTCTCAACAGGAGGATTACTACGAATCCTCTTGTTTTCCTCAGTCAGTCGCTGTATCTCAAGCTTAGCTACCCTCAGTTCTTCCTTCAGCTGCTGGTAGAGTAGCTCAAGAGAGGACATCTTCTTCAGATTGACAGAGAGCACACAAGACACCTAAGAGAGCACACAAGACACGACAGAGAGCACACAAGACACGACAGAGAGCACACCTCAAGCAGGTTGATAACCTCCCTACTTGCATGATCTGCTATTTCGCTTCTTTGAGGGACTTCAAAGCCAAGCTGGTTTGGCTGAAGCATCATGGCCGCCTCTGTGCGAGAACTTCTGACAGCAGCTTTCGAAACGAGGCGGAGAAGAATGTTGCCCACAGCAATTGGCCTGATTCGTTCATTCTTCTTTTTAAGGGCACAAAATGATGCACCAAAAACAGAAAGGCTTAATTTTGTCAGAAATCAGGTCAGTTAAGTTAATGAACCTTCAATCTTCAACACATCCACTGAAACTTGGCAACTACCTGAGGTATGGAAGACGGCAAATGTAGTCCCAATTTTTAAGAAAGTACACAGATGCGACACATTAAACTACAGATCAGTATCACTGACGTGTATAGTATGCAAAGTCATGGAGAAGTTTATAGGGAGGGGAGTGGTGGAGCACCTAGAAAGGAACAAGCTAATAAATGACAACCAGCACGGTTTCAGGGAAGGAAAATCCTGTGTCACAAACTTACTGGTAACGGAAATAAGACATGAAAGAGGGGTGGGTAGATTGCATTTTCTTGGACTACAAGAAGGCCTTCGACACAGTTCCTCACAAGAGATTAGTGCAAACACTCGAAGATCAGGCACGCATAACTGGAAAGGCACTGCAGTGGATAAGAGAATACCTGACAGAGAGGCAACAACGAGTCAAGGCACGTGAAGAGGTGTCAGAGTGGGCGCCTATGACGAGCGAGGTTCCATAGGGGTCAGTCCTATGACCAGTACTGTTTTTGGTATATGTGAATGACATGACGGAAGGGATAGACTCGGAAGTGTCCCTGTTTGCAGATGATGAGAAGTTAATGAGAAGAATTAAATCGGATGAGGATCAGGCAGGACTACAAAGGGACCTAGACAGGCTACAAGCCTGGTCCAGCAATTGGCTCCTGGAATAAATCCCTCCAAATGCAACGTCATGATGATCGAGGAAGGGCAAAGAAGACCGCAGACAGAGTATGGGGTAGGTGGCCAAAGACTGCAAACCTCACTCACCAAGCACATCTCCTTAGGCGCACATCAACCAGATAACTGCTGCAGCATATGGGCGCCTGGCAAACCTATGAATAGCGTACCGATACCTCAGTAAGGAATCGTGGAAGACTTAGCCCCATAATGGGTTAATGCAGCAGCAGTTTGGAACCCACACCTGGTCAAACACGACAAGAAATTAGAGAAAGTGCAAAGGTTTGCAGCAAGACTAGTTCCGGAGCTAAGAGGAAAGTCCTTCGAAGAAAGATTAAGGGAAATCGGCCTTACGACACTGGAGGACAGGAGGGTTAGAGCAGACATGATAAAGACATACAAAATACTGCGAGGAATTGACAAGGTGGACAAAGACAGGATGTTTCAGAGATGGGACTCAGAAATAAGGGATCACAATTGAAAGTTGAAGACTCTGATAAGTCAGAGGGATGTTAGGAAGTATTTCTTCAGTCACAGAGTAGTCAGGAAGTGGAGTAGTCTGGAAAGTGACGTAGTTGAGGCAGGAACTATACATAGTTTTAAGAAGAGGTATGATAAAGCTCACGGAGCAGGGAGAGATGGGACCTAGTAGCCACCAGTGAAGAGGCGGGGCCAGGAGCTGTGAATCGACCCCTGGAACCATAATTAGGTGAATACACATATATACACATACATACACACATACACAAACTCAAATAGGTGAATACACACACACATGTATGGTTCCTGCCTCCACTACATCACTTGCCAGACTATGTCAGGAAGTGGAATAGTGTGGCAAGTGATGTAGTGGAGGCAGGAACAATACATAGTTTTAAGACGAGGAATGATAAAGCTCACTGAGCAGAGAGAGAGGTCCTAGTAGCGATCAGTGAAGAGGCGGGGCCAGGAGCTGAGTTTCGACCCCTGCAACCACAAATAGGTGATTACAAATAGGTGAGTACACACATACTTTAAGAGGTATGATAAAGCTCATGGAGCAGGGAGAAAGTGGACTTAATGATGATCAGTGAAGAGGCGGGGCCAGGAGCTATGAATCGACCCCTGCAAAAACAATTAGGTGAATACACACACACACACACACTCACGCACACACTACATCTTCAGCTGCCTCATAATCTTGAAGCTTCACAAGTACCTCCCTCATCTTCCACTTCTCCATCACACTAAACATTTGAGTGAATAAAACGTTAGATGGAAAGCTTTCAGGAGTTGCTTTCTTCCTCTTCCGTGCTGATTTTGTTAGAACTTCCTCTGAAGGGAATACTTTGACGAACTTCCTCCACGTTTGATGGAACGCACATGTAAACATATATATATATATATATATATATATATATATATATATATATATATATATATATATATATATATATATATATATATATATATATATATATATATATTGTCGTGCCGATTAGGTAAAACTTGCGATTTTGGCTTAAATAGCAACGCTCACCTTGCCATATAAGACAAGTGAAAATTTGTGTATGCAATAATTTCGACAAAATCATTCTGAACATAAAGACAAAAATATATTTCATTGTGTTTGTTTATTATTAAATTAATGTTAACGTATCTAAAATATATATAGTTGGGTTAGGCTAAATTAAATTGCCCTTGTTGTAATAAGGTTAGGTAGGTTTTCAAAGTTTCTCTTGGTACAAAATTATAAATTCTTACATTAACATAAATGAAAAAAATATATCTTTAAACGTATAAGAGAAAATTTTAGAAAGGACTTAATTTTAGATGAGTTCTTGCTAATTGACCAGTTTTACCTAATCGGCACGACATATATATATATATATATATATATATATATATATATATATATATATATATATATATATATAGAGAGAGAGAGAGAGAGAGAGAGAGAGAGGATTTCTTGGTGATTCTAGGATCTCACAATAGTTCAGAAATTTTATTGATGTTTCTTCAGCCTTGAAAAGACCTGTGAGCACAGAACTGTGAGCACAGAAGACAGAAAACAAACATTTTAAAAAAGTGTCAACCTTTGTGTGACTTCTCTTGTTTAAAACGTCTATAGTCCAACCTTTTGGTTTCCTGGCCTGTTGTGCATTTACTTTATTGTACACTCTCAGCAATCGTTATCATACAATTTTATCCTTTGATCTTTTACAAGTTCCTGTCTTTCTGTGCGTTTTTGTGCAATGATTGTTTCTAAAGTTTGATTGTTTCCATATTTAAGTAGTTAAAATTTGTCACGGTTGGAAATCATGCTATTTTCCTCTTCCACTCTCACATGTCATGTTTATTTCCTTGTCATCCTCTTAGGATTTCACGGAGGTGTGCTTAGTGTTTTTATCTACGTTTGTTAGAAATATTAAGTGTCAGTACAATGCCTGAAATTTCTGAACATTATACTTTACTGAGACTGGATTTAATTTGGTTTCACTACATCTCTTTTCCGCGTGTTTGCTAGAAATTTTAATATTCCTTTTCAAAACTTAAATGTTAAACCTATTGATGTGATTTTATACACTATCACTACAGATGTTAAACCTATTGATGTGATTTTATACACTATCACTACAGATGTTAAACCTATTGATGTGATTTTATACACTATCACTACAGATGTTAAACCTATTGATGTGATTTTATACACTATCACTACAGATGTTAAACCTATTGATGTGATTTTATACACTATCACTACAGATGAATTTTTGTGTTGCTGTGTTGGATCTTTGTAGGGTGAAGGTATTTAGAAGAGTCTGGTATTTAACTGTCTGCTAACAACCTTTCGTAATTACATATATTCATAAAATATGGCCTTCCATAAAGCAGGCTACAACGCAGAGTACATGAACATGTTATAAATGTTCTTCAGAATCTGTACAATCTGTGTTAATGTTACTTTTACAAATTAAAACATGAACTGGATTCATGAAAAATCTAGCTGGCAATTTTACTCTCATTTTATGTTCTGGACGGCTCAATGTAACTTCCTATTGATCTCTCAGTCTTTCTTTTCGTTTTTTTGTGTATGTCCTGTGTTTGAGAAGGAAGACCAATGCTGTTAGAGGTTTTTTATGACTCCTTCATACCAGAAAAAATATTATTCTTTTTTTTTCACCTATTTCTTCAAGGTCATTTTGCTCATTTCAAGTTTAATCTGTCTAATGAAATCCGTTAGTTTCCTCTCTGTCTAGATTATTTCTTTTTTTAAAGTTCTCTTCCTTTGTTCTGTTATTTGACGTCTTCAGAGAAGCTAAGTGAATCTTTGGGTTCAGTAAAGAGCGCTTCATTATCTCTCTATATTTGTTCTCTTTTTAGTTTTTCTCAAGTGAAAATGTTTTATAAAAGTTCTAAATGCTTCTGTTTTCTGTTTTTCCAAACACTTTAATGAGGTCAGAGTAGAGTGCTCAGGCTAATTTCCAGCGGTAATTTCCCTAGTTCTTCACATTATTTTTCCCATTTTAAAATCTTACAATTTATATTAAATTTGGTAAACATTCATTTACGCTTAGCATTGTTTTGGGTTATAACATGATTGTTTATTCTTCTTTGTACTTTAACGAGGTAACACTATTCTGATTAGTTCTTTAAAGTTCATGAAGATCAAATCTAATGCATTAATCCATATAGTTAGTTCTATCACCTGATAAATGAACAAATTAAATGATGCAAAAAAGGCAACTTCCACTTATTCATGACATCAATAATAAATTATTTCTTTACATCAGTGACATATCAGTGCACATTCAAACAACACTTCTTCAAATTTCCATTATTTTAGTCTTTTGGATAATCAATACGGAAGAAGGGGTTAATATCCTCTCGCTCCCAGCATTTTAATCACCTTACACAATGCTCATGGCAAGAATTCCAGCCCACTTCCTCGTGGAATTTAAATAAAACTACAGTGTAAGAATTATTGAGAAATACAGAAAAAATCAATATAAATTCATTTTAAAACACACCGCCTCTCTCCCACCGAGGTAGGGCGACCGGAAAAAGAAGAAACACACTCATCGTCACTCATTCAGTTACTGTCTTGATAGAAGCGTGTTGACATTGCATTTCAACTATCCATCCGAACTGCAGTATCCTCACATTCATTCACCCATAACAACACATATATATATTCATTTGCACATCAGCATGCATGCACTGCTCAATGTATGTTGAACACATCTTTAAGATTATTTTATGTTATGTGCTCATGAAAAAGAAATAAAAGTCCAGCCATCATGTCTGAGAGCCATGCATAAACTACTGTACTACCTCACTGCTTGCTTGCTCAT
Source organism: Cherax destructor (assembly GCA_009830355.1). Taxonomy (NCBI): domain Eukaryota; kingdom Metazoa; phylum Arthropoda; class Malacostraca; order Decapoda; family Parastacidae; genus Cherax; species Cherax destructor. The sequence goes on from WNWK01006511.1 coordinate 67,869, forward strand.
GACCAGCCAATCATTATTATTATTAGTGTTATTATTATTGTTGTTCTTGTTAGTTGTTGTTCTTATTATTCATATTCATTTAATAATTATTATTCATATTCATTTTATAATTATTAATAATAATAATAATAATAATAATAATAATAATAATAATAATAATAATAATAATAATATTATTATTATTATTATTATTATTATTATTATTATTATTATTATTATTATTATTATTATTATTATTATTATTATTATAAGACGATAATCAGGTCAAACAACAACAGAAATTACAAACAGCAGAACGCTTCTCTTATTACATCTCTAAAGTAAACAGACTTGACCAAGAAAGAGAGAGAGATAGAGAGAGAAATCAACAGCTAACAGCTATATTAGCCTGGGGAAAACGATGGCTGGTCACAATTGCTAATGAGAAAACACAATGGTCTCTAGGCACCATGCTGATAATGCTGGAGCAGAGTTAAGAATGAATGGGAGAGTGTTGGTACCTGAGGACGATATCCTTGGGGTGAAATCTGACTCCAAACTGACCATGAAGAACCACGTTATAAATCTTGCAAACAAATCAGCCAGGAAGCTTACAGCATTTCGACGTATCGTATCTGCTCGACAATAGAGGTTGCAAGATTCTGTACGAGGCACAAGTACACTCATACCTTGAGTATGATCCACTTTCTTGAACTGCCTGCCCTCTGTCTCATCTGCGACTTCTTGACAGAACAGAGAACAGAGCTAGATGGCTCATCTCTCGCCTGGACTCTGCCTGGACAGATTTAACATTTCAGTAGAGCCTTCAACACAGAAGGGATGTTGGTGGCCTCACTGTTACGTTCAAGGCCAATATTATCAAGGTACTACACTTGGTTCCATTCCGAGGACAGAGAGAAGTCAGCTTCTACACAACAAGACGGGCAATAAGCAGCAACTTCATTCTGACTGTACCCTTCTTCTGAAAATCACTTCGCCTTATGTCATATATTTCTAGAATGACTCGAGTCTGAAACATGTTCGCACAGAACAATTATATTGATAAAAAAAGAGTCTGTTAATCAAATGCAATCGCTGGCTGACTGGATGGATGGCTTCAACTTCATCCTGTTCTATATATGTCTCATAACAATACAAAAAACATTCATATGAGCTGATGTAGGTAACAGCTCTTAGCGTGTAAATAAAGTTAGTGACCTTAACCTAACCTTAAAAACCCCTGCATAAGGGGAGAGAGAGAGAGAGAGAGAGAGAGAGAGAGAGAGAGAGAGAGAGAGAGAGAGAGAGAGAGAGAGAGAGAGAGAGAGAGAGAGAGAGACTCGCATGCCTCCCTTGGATGATAGATGATACAGCCAGAGGAAGCGAGGCTGTACCGGCAATGATGCGCACAAACTAACAGAAACTCCTTTGAGAGACGGGTAAGAGAATTCCTCCTAGATTGGCCTTGGAGGTTCCTTTTGATGTCAAAGGTCAAGATGATATTACTGATCTGATCATCCCAGTCGAGTGCTTGATGTCCAGGGATATGGAAATCAGCAGTCCTGACATCATGTAGTTTGATGGATGTCGATAATCGAAGTTTGAACTGCACTCTTATTCATTGCAATATATATATATATATATATATATATATATATATATATATATATATATATATATATATAATATATATATATATATATATATATATATATATATATATATATATATATATATATATATATATATATATATATATATATATATATATATATATATATATATATATATATATATATATATATATATATATATATATATATATATACATTTTATTTAATATAACAGTGGTATTTAATCATAACATAACACTTCGACTAGCCGAGGATTCGAACCCATGTCGTTTTGCCCACCTCATAGTGACAGAAAATCACATGTCGTTTAACCACAGGACCACGCAATCCTAGGATTGCGTGGTCCTGTGGCTTAGAGCATCATGTGATTTTCGCTCACCATTTGGCGGGCAAACGACATGTGTTCGAATCCTCTGCTAGTCGCAGTGTTGTTATTGATTAAATACCACTCGTTCGTGGTACAATAATAATATATATATATATATATATATATATATATATATATATATATATATATATATATTATATATATAGTAAACTATGATTTTGCATTAAATAGCAACGCTACCTTGCCATATAAAACAAGTGAAATTTGTATGCAATAAATTCCAAAATCTTTCTGAACATAACGAAAAATATATTTCATTGTGTTTGTTGATTATTAAATTAATGGTAACGTATCTAAAATATATTTAGTTGTTAGCTAAATTAAATTGCGCTTTTGTAATAAGGTTAGGTAGGTTTTCAAAGTTTCTCTTGGTACAAAATTATAAATTCTTACCTTAACATAAATTAAAATATATCTTAAACGTATAAGAGAAAATTTTAGAAAGGACTTAATTTAGATGATTCTGCTAATTGACCAGTTTTACTAATCACACACTATATATATATATATATATATATATATATATATATATATATATATATATATATATATATATATATATATATATATATATATATATATATATATATATATATATATATATATATATATATATATATATATATATATATATATATATATATATATATATATATATATATATATATATATATATATATATATATATATTAGGTGGCCCGGTGGTCTCGTGGCTTGAGCTCTCGCTTCACACACGGAGGGCCCGGGTTCGATTCCCGGCGGTGGAAATATTTCGGCGTGTTTCCTTACACCTGTTGTCATGTTCACCTAGCAGCAAATAGGTACCTGGGTTGTTAGTCGACTGGTGTGGGCCGCATCCTGGGGACAAGATTAAGGCCCCAATGGAAATAAGACAGACAGTCCTCGATGACGCACTGACTTTCTTGGGTTATCCTGGGTGGCTAACCCTCCGGGGTTAAAAATCCGAAGAAATCTTTATATTTTATATATATATATATATATATATATATATATATATATATATATATATATATATATATATATATATATGTATATTCACACATATATATCATGTAACATTAAAGTTATGGCTGCTGTCAAGTAACAGTAATGTTGTGGCTGGTATCAAGTAACATTAATGGCTGGTATCAAGTAACATTAATGTTTTGGCTGATATCAAGTTACATTAATGTTGTGGCTGGTATCAAGTAACATTAATGTTGTAGCTGGTATCAAGTAACATTAATGTTGTGGCTGGTATCAAGTAACATAATGTTATGGCTGGTATCAAGTAACATTAATGTTTTGGCTGATATCAAGTAACATTAATGTTGTGGCTGGTATCATGTAACATTCATGTTGTGGCTTATATCAAGTAACATTAATGTTGTGGCTGGTATCAAGTAACATTAATGTTGCGGCTGGTATCAAGTAACATTAATGTTGTTGCTGGTATCAAGTAACATTAATGTTATGGCTGGTATCAAGTAACATTAATGTTATGGCTGGAATCAAGTAACATTAGTGTTGTTGGTGATATCGAGTAACATTAATGTTGAGGCTGGTATGATGTAACATTAATGTTGAGGCTGGTATCAAGTAACATTAATGTTATGGCTGGTATCAAGTAACATTAATGTTGTGGCTGATATCAAGTAACATTAATGTTGTAGTTGGTATCAAGTAAAATTAATGTTATGGCTGGTATCAAGTAACATTAATGTTGTGGCTGATATCAAGTAACATTAATGTTGTGGCTGGTATCAAGTAACATTAATGTTGTGGCTGGTATCAAGTAACATTAATGTTATGGCTGGTATAAAGTAACATTAATGTTATGGCTGGAATCAAGTAACATTAATGTTGTTGCTGATATCAAGTAACATTATTGTTGTGGCTGATATCGAGTAACATTAATGTTGTGGCTGGTATCATGTAACATTAATGTTGAGGCTGGTATGATGTAACATTAATATTGAGGCTGGTATCAAGTAACATTAATGTTATGGCTGATATCAAGTAACATTAATGTTGTGGTTGGTATCAAGTAACATTAATGTTGTGGTTGGTATCAAGTAACATTAATGTTGTGGCTGATATCAAGTAACATTAATGTTGTGGCTGGTATCATGTAACATTAATGTTGTGGCTTGTATCAAGTAACATTAATGTTGTTGCTGGTATCAAGTAACATTATTGTTATTGCTGTTATCAAGTAACATTAATGTTATGGCTGGAATCAAGTAACATTAGTGTTGTTGGTGATATCGAGTAACATTAATGTTGTAACTGGTATCAAGCAACATTAATGTTCTTTTTAGTATCAAGTAACATTAATGTTCTGGCTAGTATCAAGTAACATTAATGTTCTGTCTGGTATCAAGTTACATTAATGTTCTGGCTTGTATGAAGTAACATTAATGTTGTGGTTGGTATCAAGTAACATTAATGTTGTGGCTGGTATCAAGTAACATTAATGTTGTGGCTGGTATCAAGCAACATTAATGTTCTTTTTAGTATCAAGTAACATTAATGTTCTGGCTAGTATCAAGTAACATTAATGTTATGGCTGGTATCAAGTAACATTAATGTTGTGGTTGGTATCAAGTAGCATTAATGTTGTGGTTGGTATCAAGTAACATTAATGTTGTGGTTGGTATCAAGTAACATTAATGTTGTGGTTGGTATCAAGTAACATTAATGTTGTAGCTGGTATGAAATAACATTAATGTTCTGGCTGGTATCAAGTAACATTAATGTTCTGGCTGGTATCAAGTAACATTAATGTTCTGGCTGGTATCAAGTAACATTAATGGTCTGGCTGGTATCAAGTAACATTAATGTTCTGGCTTGTATCAAGTAACATTAATGTTCTGGCTGGTATCAAGTAACATTAATGTTCTGGCTGGTATCAAGTAACATTAATGTTCTGGCTGGTATCAAGTAACATTAATGTTCTGGCTGGTATCAAGTAACATTAATGTTCTGGCTGGTATCAAGTAACAATAATGTTCTGGCTGGTTTCAAGTAACATTAATGTTGTGCTAGTATCAAGTAACATTTATGTTGTGCTAGTATCAAGTAACATTAATGTTGTGCTAGTATCAAGTAACATTAATGTTGTGCTGGTATCAAGTAACATTAATGTTGTGCTGGTATCAAGTATCATTAATATTGTGCTGGTATCAAGTAACATTAGTGTTGTGGCTTTTATCAGTGTAAACTTCGGAAAATTATGAAAAAAAAATGAATTTGATGGGAATTACTATAATGGAATTATGACATTAACGAGGAAGAAAATTATTATGAAAACAACGACTTGCGTAAGCCTCCCTACCTCCCTCTGTCCGTCCGTCCCTCTGTCCGTCTGTCCGTCTGTCAGTTCGTCTCTAACTCCGTCCGTTCGTTCCTCACTCCCTCCGTCCGTCCGTCCCTCCCTTGCTCCATCCCTCTCTTCCTCCCTCCGCCTGCCCGTCCATCTCTTCCTCCGTATATCCATCCCTCCGTCCGTCCGTCCATTCCTCCCTCCCTCCGTCCGTCCGTCCATTCCTCCCTCCCTCCGTCCGTCCCTCCCTTCCTCTCTCCGTCCGTCCATCCATCCGTCCCTCCCTCCCTCCGTCCGTCAATCCCTCCCTCCATTCTTTCCTCCCTCACTCCGACCGTCCGTCCCTCCCTCAACTTTTAATACTCGAGGGGGTAATACCACTCCCTGGTGAACGAGGAAAAGCATTCCGCTTATTTAGGTGTGACTGGGCCTTAGGGAGGGAGAGTTGGAATACATTATTTCTGATGTGAAGGTGAATTGGTAGGAAGAAATACAGGGAGAAGGAAAAACGTGATAAGGTATATGTGTGTGTCTGTACTCATCTCATTCACCTAATTGTGGTTGCAGGGGTCGATTCATAGCTCCTGGTCCCGCCTCTTCGCTGGTCGCTACTAGGTCACTCTTCCCGTTCCATGAGCTTTATCATACTTCTTCTTAAAGCTATGTATGGATCCTGCCTCCACTACATCACTTCCCAGGCTATTCCATTTTCTGACAACTCTGTGACTGATGAAATACTTACTAACATCCTTGTGATTCACCTGAGTCTTCAACTTCCAACTATGACCCCTTGTTGCTGTGTGTGTGCTCACTTATTTGTACTCGCCTATTTGTAGTTGCAGGGGTCGAAACATAGCTTCTGGCCCTGCCTCTTCACTGATCGCTACTAGGTAGCGATAGGAGCGTAGGAGATGGTACAGAAGAGAAAACGGATTACTGAATTGCTTAAAAACACAAATATGTTGCAACAGGGGATAGTCTTAGCCGAGAGATCACTGAATTGGAACAAAAACATTAAGATGTCATACCTAACAGAAGAAGTTCAAAGGGAACAAAGGGCCATACACGATATTGCAAGAAACCCAATATATTTCTATTCCTATGCAAAATCCAAGCTAAGAACTACCTGTAGAATTAGTCCAGTATTGAGAGGAGATTCGTATACCGACGATGAACAGGAAATGAGTGAAATCCTAAAAGAACAGTATGAGCCGGTGTTCAGCAACCCACTAAATGACAGCAAGGTAGAAAATGCAGAAATATTTTTCACTCCAGCAGAAGGTCTCGCAGACCAACTAACTGACATTAGTACAAATCCCATAGATTTCGAAAAAGAAATAGACAACATGTCCACTCACTCAGCACCTGGACCAGATTCATGGAATGGTCTATTTATAAAGAAGTGCAAAGTACCATTAGCAAGAGGCCTCAGTATTCTTTGGAGAAAGAGCTTAGATCTAGGTGAATTACCGGAGGCCTTAAAGAGTGCAGACATAGCTCCTTTGCATAAGGGAGGTAGTAGAGCACTAGCTAAAAACTACACACCAGTAGCCCTAACTTCTCACATCATAAAAACCTTCGAGAGAGTGACAAAGGTGTTTGACAAATGCAATGATGGAGTGATAGCGCACAAAATGAGGGACATGGGCATTGTGGGGAATGTAGGCAGATGGATTTTCAAGTTCCTAACACACTGAACACAAAAAGTAGTAGTGAACAGGGCAAGATCCAGCATCAGCGAGGTCAAAAGCTAAGTGCCCCAAGGCACTGTCCTGGCTCCTCTGCTGTTTCTCATCCTCATAGCAGACATAGATAAAAACACCCGTCACACTTATGTATTATCATTTGCAGATGACATAAAATAAGCATGAAAGTCACTACGGTAGAAGACACTGAAATATTACAGGAAGACATAAGCAGGGTCTTCCAGTGGGCAGTGAAGAACAACATGACATTCAATGGTGATAAGTTTCAGCTGCTTAGGTATGGAAAGAATGAAGAACTCAAAAGGAACACTATATACAAAACTCAAGAGAATCACCAAATAAAACGAAAGAAACACGTAAAGGACTTGGGAATAATTATGTCAGCTGATCAATAAAGAGGAATTTCAACTACTCTGATAAAGAAAACTTGAGGAAATTAAAACTGTATCAAGGTATATGACAAATTCTAACTACACAATAGAGTGAAAAAGTAATGTAAAGTACCTGGGAGTGATAATGTCAGAGGATCTCGCCTTCAAAGACCAAAACACTGTATCTACCGTATCTGCTAGAAAAAATGATAGGATGGATATTACAATAACACAATATTAGGTTAGAGAGCTGGGGCAAAACCCGATTACTCGGCCTGATATCTAAAGGATACTGTTCTCATAACCAATACTGCAATACTGTAATAATATAATAAGGTTAATGTCCGGGGTATATAAAATACTACACAAATGAATTGATAAAGATATATATTTTCTTTTACTAGTAAAATGCGTATATAAAACAAGAGTACAATCTTTGTGCATAAAATATAAAATAAAAATATGATCTTTGTACAATAAGCGTAAGATAATTTGTACTATAAGATAACAAAATACATTGTTAAATCTCACGACTATCCTGTCTTACATATTGTTACACGCTTCAATGTCACACGACATATACACTTCCTAGAGTCTCAAGACCCTTTAAACGACACAAATAACTTCCTAGAGTCACATACAATTTACTAGAGTCACATACCCTTCAGTGTCACAACACTTTGTGTGTTAACCCTCCAACTCTCCGTGCCAAGACACACTTGTCCCGTTATAATAAGCTTTCTCTTCTGTGTCACCACCGACACCCTTGTCTGTGTCACACGACACTCCGTCTCTCCGTGTTACCACCGACACACTGTTCACTGTCATAACGCCCCTCTCAATTTGTGCCCCTAAGACACCTCCGTCACGCCCTCCATGTCAGACACCGAAGCTCAACGGCGTGACGTGTCACACTTCTCACGTGACACAAGCCGTGGATCACAGACATCGAGCCATCCGTGTCACACTTCTTACGTGACACCTGTCGTGCGGCCACTAAAGCCGGCAGGAAACTGAGTCCAGTTGGCAGACTGGGATACAGCGACTTATGCCAGCCACTATTACTCAGTGAAGCCGTGGACCATACTCACTGAAGGCAGGTTCCCCCCGCCCTCACATTGGATGTGGGGACGTCACGCCGGGTACTGCCGCCCAATAACAACTGATGCGCAGCACCCAAGTGGTCCGTCAACCCCTTCACCCAACTATCTTGTTTAGGGTTCGCAGCAATGGATAATGAGAACCTTCAAAACTAGGGACGCCAAACCCATGATGATTCTCTTCAAATCGCTTGTTCTCTCTAGGCTTGATACTGCTGTACACTAACTGCCCCCTTCAAGGCTGGCGATATTGCTGACCTGGAGAATGTACAAAGAAATTTCACGGCACACATAAGTACGATATGGCACCTAAATTACTGGGAACGGTTGAAGGCCCTTGATCTGTATTCCCTGGAGCGCAGACGAGAGAGATACATGAAAATCCTAGAGGGATTAGTACCAAACTTGCACACGAAAATCACTCCCTATGAAAGGAAAAGACTCGGCAGGAGATGCAACATTTCTCCAATAAAAAGCAGGGGTGCCACGAGTACACTGAGAGATAACACAATAAGTGTCCAGGGCCCAAGACTGTTCAACTGTCCCCCAGCATACATAAAGGGGATTTCCAATAGACTCTTAGCTGTCTTCAAGAAGACACTGGACAGGCACCTAAAGTCAGTACCTGACCAACCGGGCTGTGGTTCGTACGTCAGTTTGCGTGCGGCCAGCAGTAACAGCCTGGTTGATCAGACCCTGATCCATCACAAGGCCTGGTTTCGGACTGAGCTGCAGAGGCGTTGACCCCGAAAACCTTCTCCAGGTAAACTCCAGGTAACCCTCCTGTCCTCGAGTGGTCAGGCCGATTTCCCTTAACCTTTCTTCGTAGGACATTCCCCTTAGCTCTGGAACTAACCTTGTTACAAACCTTTGCACTTTCTCTAATTTCTTGACGTGCTTGAACAGGTGTGGGTTCCAAACTGGTGCTGCATACTCCAGTATGGGCCTGACGTACACGGTGTGCAGAGTCTTGAACGATTCCTTACTGAGGAATCGGAACGCTATTTTCAGGTTTGCTACGCGCCCATATGATGCAGCAGTTATCTGGTTGATGGGCTCTGTATTATACTCACCTCAAGATCCTTTTCCTTGAGTGAGGTTTGCAGTTTTGGACCACCTAGCCTATACTCTGTCTACGGTCTTCTTTGCCCTTCCCCGATCTTCATGAATTTTCATTTGGCGGGGTTAAATTCGAGGAGCTAGTTGCTGGACCAGGCTTGTAGCCTGCATAAGTCTCTTTGTAGTTCTCCCTGATCCTCGACTGATTTAATTCTTCTCATTACCTTCACATCATCTGCAAACAGGGACACTTCCGTCATGTCATTCACATATACCAAAAATAGCACTGGTCCTAGAACTGACCCCTGTGGAACCCCGCTTGTCACAGGCGCCCACTGTGATACCTCGTCACATACCATGACTTGCTGTTGCCTCCCTGTCAGGTATTCTCTGATCAATTGCAGTGCCCTTCCTGTTATATGTGCCTGATCCTCTAGCTTTTGCCCTAATCTCTTGTGAGGAACTGTGTTGAAGGCCTTCTTGCAGTCCAAGAAAATCCAATTTACCCACCCCTCTCTCTCGTTTCTTACTTCCGTTACCTAGTCATAAAACTCCTGTAGGTGTGTGACATGATTTTTCTTCCATGAATCCGTGCTGGTTAACGTTTATAAGCTTATTCCATTCTAGGTGCTCTACCACTCTCCTCCCAATAATCTTCTCCATGAGTTTGCTTACTATACACATCAGTGACACTGGTCTATAGTTTAATGCCTCGTTTCTGTGTCCTTTCTTAAAAATTGGGACTACATTTGCCGTCTTCCATACCTCAGGTAGTTGCGCAGTTTCATTGGATGTATTGAAAATTATTGTTAGTGGCACACACAGCGTCTCTGCTCCCTCTCTAAGGAGATGTTGTCCGGTCTCCCCGTCTTTGAAGTATCAAGGTTACTTAGAAGCTTCTTCACTTCCTCCACGGTTGAGTGTATTTCACCCAACACTTGTTGGTATATCCTTTGTTGGTGTACCCCTCTGTTCTGACCTCCCAGAGTCCTTTCTGTCTCCACTGTAAATTCTTCCTTAAACCTCATTTTGAGGTCCTCACAAACTTCTTGGTCGTTTCTTGTGAGCTCCTCACAAACTTCTTGGTCGTTTCTTGTGAGCTTCTCACAAACTTTTTGGTCGTTTCGAGCTCCTACAAACTTCTTGGTCGTTTCTTGTGAGCTCCTCACCTTCTTTCCTCAGCCTGATTACCTGGTCCTTGACTTGTCTTTCTCCTGATGTAGCTATACATCAGTCTTGACTTTCGATGCTATGTCGTTTTCGTACTGTCGCTGGGCCTCCCTCCTTATATGTGCATGATCTCTTTATTTTCCTGGGTCCTCTGTCTTCTGTACTTTTTCCATTCTCTAGTACTTTTTGTTCTTGCCTCCCTACTCCTTTGGGTAAACCAAGGGCTCGTTCTGGGCTTCCCATTATTTCTGTTGCCCTTAGGAACAAACCTTTCCTCTGCCCCCTTGCATTTTGTTGTTATGTATTCCATCATTTCGTTTAATGAATTTTCTACCAATTTTTTTTTCCCACTGAACCCCTTGCAGGAAGTTCCTCATACCTGTGTATGGCTTTTCATATCCTACTCCTCTTACGCTCTCCACTTGTAACTACTATGTATTCAAAGCTCAGAACCACGTGATCACTAGCTCCAAGAAGCCTTCCATATGTGATGTCCTCAATGTCCGAGCTATTCAGGGTGAACACGAGGTCCAGTCTTGCTGGTTCATCCTCCCCTCCCTCTCTGGTAGTGTCCCTAACATGTTGATGCTTGAAGTTTTCCAATTCCACATCCATCATCTTGGCTCTCTTCTTGGCCTCCTGCAGTTCTGTTGCGGGTTATTCATCACTGCAATGACTACCTTATGTCTTCCAGATTGAATTGTGTGTGTGTGTGTGTGGGTATTTGTTATATTTGTGTGTGTATATTTATAGAGAGAAAGAGGGAGGGGGAAGACGGAGAGAGAGATGGCGAGCAAGCAGGAGGGAAGGGAAGAGGGCTATAATGAATACTTTCTCGCGCATGCAATATACAGATCACTAGCAGAGGTCAGCCCCATTTAGCTTCATAATTTACAAAGTAGCAACCAACATTTCATAAAAAAATGAAGTAGTTTTTTAATCTGGAAAAAAAAATTGCAGACTTGACCAGTCATATCTGGCATTCATACTTCATCCTAGAATCACTTGGTTATTCATTTAACTGCATTCTTGCATTTATTGTTAAAAAAACAAATTAAATGTCCATTACACTCGGGCGTCAGCTTGCAAGTACATCAACCTGAGCAAAATGAAGGTAGGTTACATTGGCTTCTGAGAAAATACAAATAATAATGGTCTCTGTCGAAAGAACATAAATTTAGTCCAGTCACGGTATTGTGCCTTTTTATTCTTTAATGTTAGTCATGGCTTAGGGGTAGGAATCAATGGAAATGTCTTCGATGAAGATGATACCCTGGGGAAGGAGGACTGCGATATATTCGAAAAATCTTGCAATACATCTTGAAATGAAGCTGAGACTCTTAGAGAACATCACGTTCCCGCTCGACAGCAAAGTCAGCAAAAATTTTAATGAGATTACGCGAGAGTAAATATACAAAACAGAAAACGAGAACTTCATGATATTATAAGTAAAAGACTACGTACAATCTAGCTGTCTCTTCCCACCATGCCCTCCAGTGGCCACAACCATCCCACATATTGTATCTACTTGAGTCTAATATTTACAATGATCTGGTTCTACTTGTTGTTGAAGGACCATATTAACTCACAGCTTCAGTGTACATTCTGTTCCAGTGTCCTGTCACTGTGGGACCATTGTCTCTTACTTCTGTTGCATGTACTTGTGTCAAGTAAATAAGTCTGTCAGATATGTTTAATATCTTAAAGGGTTGAAATTGATCTCGTAGGTTCAGTTTCCTTAGGAAGAACAGGTGACAACTTTCAGCAGTTCTTCATATGATCTGTTTATGAATTAATTTAAGAAATTCGTTTTCTCTTTTCTACATCTTGTTCAGTTAGTGTTATTTATCTTGCATAAAGTCTGTGGACCAAAACTTAACATCATTTTCAAAGCGAGGACAGACAAGTTAGAGTGTCAGTATAGTTTCCAATGTTTTGTACTCTAACGTTCTAGCTACGAAACCTGTATGGGCTTTGCTGCTAACGGCTACACAACGAGCATTACCAATGACTGTTCAGTATCCGGGAGTTAGTTTTCAAACATTTTATATTCATATTTGCCATTGTTATATCTAAAATGGATCACATTACATATGTCCACAGTGAAACTCCTCTACCGCATCTCCGTCAACAGTGCCAACCTAAACAGAAACCTCAAAATGTACATGAATGGTATACAATACCAACAAGATGAAAATTAGATGTGCAACGTCTGCAATAAAGATACCCAGATGTTGCACATGTATCTAACCTCAACTTGATCACACATTCATGGCTGAGAGAGACTCATGCAAGATGAGTGAACTGTTAGCTGAATCATCTTTGCGTGTTGTACGAGAAGGGAAGATTATCTTATTACCAATGTTCATAAATCTGAATTCATGTTGAGAAACAAGAGCACATTAATTGTTCTCTTTGTTACCCATAACCAATAAGAATAAAAGATGTATTTCAGACGAGTATTGTTTCCACACACGAAAAAATTTATGTTCCTTTAGTTCAAGAAAAAACTATTATCATCTAGTGGTTTAAAAAATTACAGAGAGGTGCAATTACACTGTCAGGCGCGATAATGAATTATTTTAACCTACAAAACTATCAAATTCAGTTAAAATCAGGCGAAATACCTACGTATTTACATACCTTCAAATAGACTAGACTTACAGTGGTCAGCTACAAAGAATTAATAAATCAAGTCTGACCGAGTTATTACTCTGAAATTCGCCTGGAACGAGACATTGATTTTAGTGGCCAAGAAGACGGTATTTGGGGCCAACTTAATGATTTTTGTAAACTGATTATGAAACCTATTCCTGACACGCACACGCACGCACACACACACACACACACACACACACACACACACACACACACATATGCGGGGCCAGGAGCTATGTCTCGACCCCTGCAACCACAACTAGGTGAGTACACACACACACACACGCACGCACACACACACACACACACACACACACACACACACACACTCACAAAAACGAAAGGAGCTAGGAGGAGAGACAAGGACAGAATCAGCAGAGGACAACCTGAGCAGGGCAGAGCAACAAGAGCAAGCACACACAGAACCACCCCCAACACCCAACAACCAAGCACACTATCCCAACACAAACTACAACCCACACTCACACCCCCCACCCAACACTCCACTATAGAATCCCACAGTCCACCGCCAAAAACACAGTGGTAGAGAGGCAACTGAAGGAATGGTACACCAATGCTGATGGAATAACAAATAAGTGAGAGGAGTGGCACGAAAGAGTCAAAGAGGCATCACTGGACATAATAGCTCTCACAGAAACCAAGCTCACAGGTATGATAACAGATGCCATCTTTTCAATGGGATATCAGATCGTGAGGAAAGACAGAGGGAACAGAGGGGGTGGAGGAGTAGCACTGCTGATCAAAAACCGATGGGATTTTGATGAGCTGGAGAGAGGAGACAGAGGAGAAGCAGGAGATTATATAGTAGGAATGCTACAGTCTGGAGGTCCCAAGGTGGTAATTGCAGTGATGTATAACCCACCACAGAACAGCAGGAGGCCAAGGCAAGAGTATGATGAAAGTAATAGAGCGATGGTTGAGACACTGGCTGAAGTGGCCAGAAGGGCTCATGCGAGCAGGGCAAAGCTACTGATCATGAGTGACTTCAACCACAAGGAAATAGACTGGGAGAACTTGGAGCCACATAGGGGCCAAGATACGTGGAGGGCTAAGATGATAGAGGTGGTACTGGAAAACTTCAAGTACCAACATGTAAGGGATACTACCAGGGAGAGAGGAGAGGATGAACCAGCGAGACTGACTAGTACCCTTGAGTAGCAGTTTGAACACTATGAAGTCCATCGCCAGTGATCATAGTTAAGCTTTGATTACACAGTAGAGTTACAGGTGGAGGGGGAGGCAGATAGGGCCAGAAGAATGAAGCCAAACTAGGTGGGCATGAAGAACTTCCTGAACGGGGTTCAGTGGGACAGAGAACTGGAAGGGAAATTAGTAAACGAAATGATGGAATATGTGACAACAATATGCAAGGAAGCTGAGGAGAGGTTTGTACCCAAGGGAAATAGAAACAACGAAAAAGCCAGGATGAGCCCGTGGTTCACCTAAAGGTGCAGGGAGGCCAAAACCAAGTGTGCTAGGGAATGGAAGAAGTATAGAAGGCAAAGGACCCAGGAAAATAAGGAGAGCAGTCGTAGAGCCAGAAACGAATATGCACAGGTAAGAAAGGTGGCCCAACGACAGTACGAGAATGACATAACAGGGAAAGCCAAATCTGACCAGAAACTGTTGTACAGCTACATCAGGAGGAGGACAACAGTCAAGGACCAGGTGATCAGGCTAAGGAAGGAAGGAGGAGAGATCACAAGAAATGACCGCAAAGTGTGTGAGGAACTCAACATGAGATTTAAAGAAGTGTTCACCGAGGAGACAGAAGGGACTCCAGATAGACAGAGAGGTGGGGTACACCACCAATTGTTGGACACTATACACGCAACTGAGAAAGAAGTGAAGAGGCTGCTGAGTGAGCTGGATACCTCAAAGGCTACGGGGCCGGATCACATCTCTCCATGGGTCCTGAGAGAGGTAGCTGAGGCGCTATGTGTACCCCTAACAACAATATTCAACACATCTATCGAAACAGGGAGACTACCTGAGGTATGGAAGACAGCAAATGTAGTCACAATCTTTAAAAAAAAGGAGACAGACATGAAGCACTTAACTACAGACCAGTGTCACTGACATGTATAGTATGCAAGGTCATGGAGAAGATTATCAGGAGAAAAGTGGTGGAACACATAGAAAGAAATGAGCTTATCAACGGCAGTCAACACGGTTTCAGGGACGGAAAATCCTGTGTCACAAACCTACTGGAGTTCTATGACAGGGTGACAGCAGTAAGACAAGAGAGAGATGGGTGGGTAGATTGCATTTTCTTGGACTGTAAGAAGGCGTTTGACTCTGTTCCACTCAAGAGATTAGTGTAAAAGATGTAGGACCAGGCAGGGATAACAGGGCAGGCACTCCAATGGATCAGGAAATTCCTGTCTGGAAAAAGCAGCGAGTCATGGTTCGTGGCGAGGTGTCACAGTGGGCGTCTGTGACGAGTGGGGTTCCACAGGGGTCAGTCCTAGGACCGGTGCTGTTTCTGGTATATGTGAATGACATGACGGAAGTAATAACCTCCGAAGTGTCCCTGTTTGCAGATGATGTGAAGTTAATGAGAAGGATTCAATCGGACGAGGACCAAGCGGAACTACAAAGGGATTTGAACAGGCTGCAGGACTGGTCCAGGAATTGGCTCATGGAGTTCATCCCCACCAAGTGCAAAGTCATGAAGATTGGGGAAGGGCAAAGAAGACCGCAGACGGAGTACAGCCTAGGGGGCCAGAGACTGCAAACCTCAATCAAGGAAAAAGACCTTGGGGTGAGTATAACACCAGGTACATCTCCTGAGGCGCACATCAACCAAATAACTGCTGCAGCATATGGGCGCCTAGCAAACCTAAGAACAGCATTCCGACATCTTAATAAAGAATCGTTCAGGACCCTGTACACTGTGTACGTTAGACCCATACTGGAGTACGCAGCACCAGTTTGGAACCCACACCTAGCCAAGCACGTGAAGAAGCTCGAGAAAGTGCAAAGGTTTGCAACAAGACTAGTCCCGGAGCTAAGGGGTATGTCCTACGAGGAGAGGTTAAGGGAAATCGACCTGACGACACTGGATGACAGGAGGGATAGGGGGGACATGATAACAACATATAAGATACTGAGAGGAATTGACAAAGTGGACAGAGACAGAATGTTCCAGAGATGGGACACAGCAACAAGGGGACACAGTTGGTAGTTGAAGACTCAGATGAATCACAGAGATGTTAGGAAGTATTTCTTCAGTCACAGAGTGGTCGGGAAGTGGAATAGTTTAGGAAGTGATGTAGTGGAGGCAGGCTCCATACATAGCTTTAAGAAGAGGTATGATAAAGCTCATGGCGCAGGGAGAGTGATCCAGTAGCGGCCAGTGAAGAGGCGGGGCCAGGAGCTATGACTCGACCCCTGCAACCACAACTAGGTGAGAACTAGGTGATTACACACTCATACACAAGGAAGTTAGGAAGTATTTCTTCAGTCAGAGTTGTCAGGAAGTGGAATAGTCTGGAATGGGAGGTGGTGGAGGAAGGATCCATACATAGATTTAAGAAGAGGTATGATACAGCACATGGAGCAGGGAAGAAGTAACCTAGTAGCGACAAGTGAAGATACGGGGGCCAGTAGCTATGACTCGATCCCTGTAACCATAATTAGGTGAGTACACACACACACACACACACACACAAAAACACACACACACGGTGCGTGATGAGGTATCGCAGGTATGCAAAGTCATGGAGAAGATCATCAGGAGGAGAGTGGTGGAGCACTTAGAAAGACACAAGCTTATAAACGATAATTAGCACGGTTTCAGGGAAGGAAAATCCTGTGTCACAAAGTTACTGGAGTTTTATGACAAGGTAACAGAAGTAAGACACGAGAGAGAGGGGTGGATATACTGCATTTTCTTGGACTGCAAGAAGGCGTTCGACACAGTTCCTCACAAGAGGGTAATGCAAAAGCTAGAGGATCAGGCACACGTAACAGGAAAGGCACTGCAATGGATATCTGACAGGGAGGCAACAGTCATTGTACGTGACGAGGTGTCAGAGTGGGCACCTGTGACGAGTGGGGTTCCACAAGGGTCAGTCCTAGGACCTGTACTATTTTTGGTATATGTGAATGACATAACGGAAGGGATAGACTCAGAAGTGTCCCTGTTTGCAGATGATGTGAAGTTAATGAGAAGAATTAAATCAGTCGAGGATCAGGCAGGACTACAAAGAGACCTGGACAGGCTACAAGCCTGGTCCAGTAACTGGCTCCTTGAATTTAACCCTGCCAAATGTAAAGTCATGAAGATCGGGGAAGGGCAAAGAAGACCGCAGACAGAGTATAGTCTAGGTGGCCAAAGACTGCAAACCTCACGCAAGAAAAAAGATCTTGGGGTGAGTATAATACCGAACACATCTCCTGAGGCACACATCAATCAGATAACTGCTGCAGCATACGGGCGGCTGGCAAACCTAAGAATAGCATTCCAATACCTCACTAAAGAATCATTCAAGACTCTGTACACCATATACGTCAGGCCCATACTGGAGTATGCAGCACCAGTTTGGAACCCACACCTGGTCAAGCACGTTAGGAAATTACAGAAAGTGCAAAGGTTTAAAACAAGACTAGTCCCAGAGCTATGGGGATTGTCCTACGAAGAAAGGTTAAGGGAAATCGGCCTGACGACACTAGAGGACAGGAGGGTTAGGGAACACATGATAACGACATATAAAATACTGCGAGGAATAGATAAGGTGGACAGAGACAAGATGTTCCAGAGAGGGGACACAGAAACAAGGGGTCACAGTTGGAAGTTGAAGACTCCTATGAGTCAAAGGGATATTAGGAAGTATTTCTTCAGTCATAGAGTTGTCAGAAAGTGGAATAGCCTAGAAAGTGACGTAGTGGAGGCAGGAACCATACATAGTTTTAAGACGAGGTTTGATAAAGCTCATGGAGCTGGGAGAGAGAGGACCTAGTAGCAATCAGTGAAGAGGCGGGGCCAGGAGCTATGACTCTACCGCTGAAACCACAAATAGGTGAGTACACACACACACACACACACACACACACAAACACACACACGACACACACACACACACACACTCACACACACACATACATACAACAGGCCTAGTGTCTAATCGACATGTGCCTAGGACAAAATGGTAACTAACACAAGGCTACAAAGGCTACAAACCTCATCAAAGGAGAAAGATCTTGGGGTGAGTATAACACCAAGCACGTCTCCGGAAACACACATCAACCAGATAACCGCGGCAGCATAAGGGCGACTGGCAAACCTAAGATTAGCGTTCCGTTACCTTAACAAGGAATCGTTCAAGACACTGTACACCGTGTACGTCAGGCCCATACTAGAGTATGCAGCACCATTGTGGAACCCACACCTGGTCAAGCACGTCAAGAAATTAGAGAAAGTGCAAAGGTTTGCGAGAAGGCTAGTTCCACAGCTCAGGAGAATTCCATATGAAGAAAGGTTGAGGGAAATAGGACTAACAACACTGGAGGACAGAAGGGTTAGAGGAGACATGATAACGACAGGGTAGATAGTGACAGGATGTTCCAGAGAGAGAATACAGAAACAAGGGGACACAACTGGAAGCTGAAGACTCAGATGAGTCAAAGGGATGTTAGGAAGCACTTCTTCAGCCATAGAGTAGTTAGGAAGTGGAATAGTCTAGCGAACGATATAGTGGAGGCGGGAACCATACATAGTTTTAAGACAAGGTATGATAAAACTCATGGCGCAGGGAGAGTGACCCAGTAGCGGCCAGTGAAGAGGCGGGGCCAGGAGCTATGACTCGACCCCTGCAACCACAACTAGGTGAGTACAACTTGGTGAGTACACACACACACACACACACACACACACACACACACACACACACACACACACACACACACACACACATTAGATGTTCACAGGTCTGGAACGACAAACGAGTCCACGATATTAGAATTTTTTTATATTTTTCCGATTTTTTCCTCTTTCGGCGTCGGTGTTCATTTCAGTTTTTCCAGCGTAACTGATATTTTTTGCTCCCCCGTTCGAGAGCTTTTTTAATAGAAGTCCGATTATTTTTTCTTCAATTTCGCCGATTTTATGAACCTGTGTTAGTTAGGCGAGTTCTCGTTTGTATGTACACTGATTTTTTTTTTTTAATTTTAAAACATCTAACAATTGTTGCATAATTATTATTGTAATCTAACAATTTTCACTATTACTGATCTGAGTTACTTATCTAAGTGATGCTTGAGTTACTTTACTACACGTGAAAGGTATGCCAAACTTGTGAAAGTCCCCTGATAGATTCACACTTCCTCATTCGCTCCCTCGTAAAGACTCGAACATCGATCATGGCAAATCAATTCCTAGTTGTACGATATCCGAGTGAATTTAGTATTTTCAAATATAGCGAAATGTTGAGTTTTGTTATTAGCCGAGTCTCGCAGGAATTGATTTGCCATGATCGATGTTCGAGTCTTTACGAGAGAGCGAATGAGGAAGTGTGAATCTCTCAGGGGACTTTCACAAGCCTGGCATAACACTATTAGTAGACACAGTAGTGGAGGAGGGGATGTTCGAAGAGGGGTGTCAGGAGGGGGTGATGGAAGAGGGGTGTTAGGATGGGGTGTTAGAAGAGGGGTATTAGGAGGGAGTGTTGGAAGAGGGGTGGTAGGGGGTGTTGGAAGATGGGTGGTAAGAGGGGGTTTTGGAAGAGTAGTGTTAGGAGTGGGTGTTGAAAGAGGGGTGTTAGGAGGAGGTGCTGGAAGAGAGCTAGGAGTGGGTGTTGGAAGAGGGTATTAGGAAGGGGTGTTGGAAGACGGTGTTAGGAGGGGGTGATGGAAGAGCAGTGATAGGAGGGGGTGCTGAGAGAGGGGTGGTAGGAAGGGGAGTTTGATGTAGGAAGGGGGTGTTGAAAGAGCTTTGTTAATAGGTGTTGGAGGATTGGTGTTAAGAAAGGGTGTTGGAGGATGGGTGTTAGGATGGGGTGTTGAAAAATTGGTGTTAAGAGGGGGTGTTAGAACAGGGGTGTTAGGAGGGGATGTTGGAAGAAGGAGGGAGTATTGAAAGAGGGGTGTTATTACGGGGTGTTGGAAGATGGATGGTAGGAGAGGGTTTTGGAAGAGGGGTGTTAGGAGAGAGTGTTGGAAGAGGGTGTTAGGAGGGGGTGGGGGTGTTAGTAGAGGGGTGTTAGGAGGGGGTGTTTGAAGATGGATGGTAGCAGGGGGTGTTGGAAGAGGGGTGTTTGAAGAGGGTGTTAGGAGAGGATGTTAGAAGGGGGTTGTTAGGAGGGGGTGTTGGAAGAGGGATGTTAGGATGAAGGTTTAGAAGAGGTGTGTTAGGAGGGGGGACTGAAAGAGAGTGTTAGAAGGGTTGTGTACGAAGAGGGCGTTAGGAAGGGGTGTTGGAAGTGGGGTGATAGGAAGGGGTGTTAGAAGAGGTGGGTTAGAAGGTTGTGATAGAAGGGAGGTATCAAGAGAGGGTGCTAGAAGGGAAGGGGTGGTGGAGGGGGTCGGTCCAGCAATGTGTATTCCAGACGAGGGTCACAAGGAGGAGGGTGCCATGATTGGTGTATTACAAGGTGAAATGCCTGTTGAAAGATGTCATAGGAGTAAAGGATGTCAGAAATGGGTTGTCAGAATGGAGTTCAAATGAAGGGTGCAAAAACAAGGGTGCCAGAAATAGTGTGCTAGAAATCTAAAGTACCAAATAAGGGGAGGGGGGCTTGAAAAAGAGCCCCAGAAGCAGGGTTAAAGAGTGTTAAAGAGAAGTTACTGGTACAGGGGTTCCAAAAGGTATTGCATTTTCTTAAAAATACTTTTGATTACCAGAACTTTTGGTTTTCTTTTCATTATACATATAACAGGAAACTTACAATTCTCGTCACTCTGGAGGTTTCCTTCCCTTGTACAAAAAGATGTTTTCCAATGTAACAAATACGAGACTAGCCAATACATTGTAGTAACTCCAACTGTTGCAAGCAGTTGAAACTTCCCATACTGTTGGTATTGTAATAATGGTAGAATTATCGACATAATGTTAGGTAAATGGACACAGATACAACTAAAGTGATGTTTTATAGCTCTAAACCAGGAGCTTTGTCTCATTTCTAAATCAGGAGCTTTGTCTCATTTCTAAACCAGGAGCTTTGTCTCATTTCTAAACCAGGAGCTTTGTCTCATTTCTAAACCAGGAGCTTTGTCTCATTTCTAAACCAGGAGCTTGACATGAGATGGATAGGTGGGCTGTCTTCATCTTCCTAGGCTGAGGAGACCTTAGAGGCTGTCTTCAATGATCACTGAGAAAGGATGTACGAGCAGCTTGAGCAGATCATAAACACATCACTGATATCAAGTATATTGCCAGGAAACACTGACAGTATAATTATTAACGGTGAAGCAGCCAGGAAACACTGGCAGTATAATTATTAACGGTGAAGCAGCCAGGAAACACTGGCAGTATGATTATTAACGGTGAACCAGCCAGGAAACACTGGCAGTATAATTATTAACGGTGAAGCAGCCAGGAAACACTGACAATATAATGATTATTAGTGAGGCAGGTAGGAAATGACAAACTAAATCCCAGCGTCCGTGACGAGTGCATATATTTTTTTTCAGACCAAGTCAGTCAACATAAAAACTAAGTCTCTCCAAGAGCCAGAGCTAAAGAGTTACAAAACTCTCTAGCTTTAGCTCTCCAAGAGCTAGAGCTAAAGAGTTACAAAACTCTTTAGCTTCCGGAAGGTCTGAAGTCTACGTACGTATTAGTATTTTGCCCGAATGTGATTGTCAGCGGGACAGTCACATTCGGACAATCACAAGCGCTGTGTTTGATAGATTTAAAACAGGCATCCAGCACACAGGTTCCTCTTGTAACTCCTGGACGAGCAGGCGCATCGGCAATGTGAAGGAACTTTCCCACAAGCTAGACAGGTCTGAGGTCCGAACACGGTACATTTGTTTTTAAATGTTATTGGTGATTGTGAGAGAAAGCGAGGGAGAGGGAGATTAATGGGTAGTAGGAAGGAAAAGAGGCATGTTAGAATGGAAAGGAGAGTGGAAAGGCAGCTTGTGAGATGGGAAGATTAAATAATGAGAGAGAAAGGAGGGAGGGGATGAGAAGGAATGGAGGAATGAACGGGAAATAGCAAGAAAGCAGAGAGTAAAGATTAAAAAATGTTAAGAGGAATGAGGTAGAAAGAGAGAAGATGGAAGGACGAGAAAAGTGACTATTGAAAGTAAGGGAAAAATATGAAAACAAGACAAAAGAGAAGCGAAATCAAAAGAGTCGCAAAGATAACTAGATAGAAGCCATGAACGCAGCGAGTGGACAAAAATCACTAACATCCAATAATAATAAAACAGGATTTATTCCACAGTAAACGCCAGCAGACGTCAACGTTCTATCATTCCACTGTGTCGACCATACACAGAATTTACCAGAATTTACCCGATATTTATGACGTTTCTGGAGCCCTTGTGGAACCTAGTGAGTTCCACCAATGTTGCAGTACATATACTGACAGCTTTACTAGTGTTACACTATCTACACTGAGAGCTCTACTAGTGTTACAGTAGCTACCCTGAGAGCTTTACCAGTGCTGTCACATACTGAGCTACACTAAGAGCTCCTCTTCTTATAGTTTTTCAAGTATATTTTTTAATTTATTTCTCTTGAATGAAATTTCTCTCTCTCTCTCTCTCTCTCTCTCTCTCTCTCTCTCTCTCTCTCTCTCTCTCTCTCTCTCTCTCTCTCTCTCTCTCTCTCTCTCTCTCTCTCTCTCTCTCTCTCTCTCATCTGTCTCAGTGCCATGCAACTTTCTTCTCTCCTCCCTCATATTAATATGTATTATAAAGTTCCTAGGAATATTTCTCTCTTTGAGATCGAGAATATCGGAAACTTTTTACCCCATCAAATGGATACTAACATGTGTACGTACATAAGTGTGTGTGTGTATGTGTCAAGCTATCCCGTAACCTGTACTCCGTCTGCGGTCTTCTATGGCCTTTCCCAATCTTTATTACTTCATTACTGGGGTTAATCTCCAGGAGCCATTTGTCGGACCAGACTTGTAGCCTGTCCACATTCCCTTGTAATCTTAACTGATCCTCGTCCGCTTGTATTCTCTTCATCAGTTTCACATCATCAGCGAACAGTGACACTTCTGAATATATTCCTTCCATTATGTCATTCACGTATATAAGAAACAGCACCGGACCTAGGACTGACCCTTGTGGAACCCCACTCGACACATGCGCCCACTCTGACACTTCATCACGTACTAACACTCGTTGTTTCCTTCCTGTCAGGTATTCCCTGATCCATTGCAGTACTTTCCCTATTATTACTGCCTGCTCCTCTACTTTGTGCACCAGTCTCTTGTGTGGTACTGTGTCAAAAGCGTTCTTGCTGTCCAAAAAGATGCAGTCTACCCATCCCTCTCTTTTCTGTCTTACACAAATAACCCGCATATAGATGAGAGGAGCTTACGACGACTTTGTAAATGGTCCAAGTCGGACCGAAACGTCGTCGTAAGCTCCTGTCTTCTATATGCGGGTTATTTGTGCATTGTTCCAGTCACGGTATTGTGCCTTTTTTTGTTATTTTTCCTACCTTACTTTTGTTACCTTATCCTAGAACTTTAGTAGATTTGTGACACAGGATTTCACATCTCTGAAGCTGTGCTGATTGTCATGTATGAGCCTTTTCAATGTGTTTCACCACTCTTTTCCTGATAATCTTTTGCATGACTTTACATACTATACAAGTCAGTGACACTGGTCTGTAGTTTAACGCTGCCTGTCTGTCTCCTTTCTTAAAAATTGAAACTACATTTGGTGTCTTCAGGCAATTGCCCAGTTTCGATACATTTACTGAAGATTGCTTATATCAGCACACACAGTTCCTCTGCTCCCTCTCTCAATATCAATGGAGATATGCTATCTGGGTCCACCGCCTTTGATGTAACTAGTTCACCTAGCAGTTTATTCACCTCTTCCTTGGTTATGTGTATTGTGTCCAGCACCTGCTGGTGCACCCTACCTCCACAGTTTGCTGGAAGCATTCCTGTCTCGATTGTGAATACTTCTCTAAATCTTGTGTTTAGTTCATCATATACTTCGTGGTCACTTTTTTGAGCTCCCATACTTTCCTCAGCCTGATTACCTGGTCCTTAACTGTTGTTTTTCTCCTAATGTGACTGTATAACAGCATTGGTTCAGATTAGGCTTTTGATGCTATGTCGTTATCGTATTGCCTCTGGGCCTCTCTCCTTATCCCAGCATATTCGTTTCTGGTTCTTCTGCTCAACTCCTTGTTTTCTTGAGTCCTTTGCCTTCTATACCTTTTAGATGGTCTAGCACACTTGCCTTTGGCCTCTTTACACCTCCAGTTAAACCATGGGCTCACTCTGGTCTTAACATTTTTTCTGTTACCTTTTGGTATGAACTTCTCCTCTGCCTCCCTGCTCCTAGTGGTCACTAATTCCATCATTTCATTTACTGTCTTTCTCCTGTATTTCTCTTTCCCACTGCACTTCATGCAGGAAACTTCTCATGTATATGTAGTTCCCTTTTTTGAAGTTCGGCTTCTTTCGTTCTTCTTGTGCTGCTGAATTCTTCACTGTTAACTCTACAAGGTATTCAAAACTCAGAACATCATGATCACTAGTGCCAAGGGATATTTCGTGTGTGATATCCCCTATGTCTGAACTATTCAAGGTAAATATGAGATCCAACCTTGCTGCTACATCCTCTCCTCTCTCTCTGGTTGTATCCCTAACATGTTGGTGCATGAAGTTCTCCAATACAGTCTCCAATATCTTAGCCCTCCACGTTTCTGGTCCCTCATGTGGCTCTAGGTTTTCCCAGTCAATCTCTTTATGATTGAAATCCCCCATTATCAGTAAATTTGTCCTACACATATGAGCACTCCTGGCCACTTCAGCTACTGTATCTACCATTGCCCTATTGCACTCATCATACTCTTGTCTTGTCCTCCTGCTGTTCAGTGGTGGGTTATACATCACTGCTATCATCACCTTTGTACCCCTAGTCTGAAGTGTTTCTACAATGAAGTCGTGTGTTTCCCTTCTGTCCATTCCTCCCATTTCCTCAAAACTCTACTGGTTTTTGATGAGCAGTGCTACTCTTCCCCCTCATGTGTTCTCTCTATCTTTCCTCAGGATCTGATATCCAGGTGGAAAGATTGGATCTGTTATCATCCCTGTAAGTTTTGTCTCTGTTAGCGCTATGATGTCAGGTGATGCATTAATGATTCGTGCTTGCCACTCTTCACCCTTATTTGTTTTTCCATGTGCACTTGTGTACCATACCATTAGCCTCCTTTCCATTACTGTATTTTGGGAGATGGAAGAGAAAGCTGCAAGCTGGGGGAGGGGGTCAGAGTGGAATATTATAGGAGGCTGCTGTGATTATGAAATTAGTGCTTAGGGGGTGGGTTGAGGCTTGACGCTCACTGACGTGCCCGGGAAGGGAAAGAAACATAGCTTTTGAACCAGGCTGCCCATCTTATGTGGCATTTGTGTCCGAGTGGATAAGAGCGCTGTCTGGGAATCTTGCCCGTCTCAATAGCAGTATCGAGTCCTGCTGACTACAATATTATTCTGTATATACCCGCTTGATTCTGCAGAAATAGCGAAATTTCAAGCGTTCGTGACTTCTCACATTATCAAGGAGTTCCTTGATAATGTGAGAAGTCACGAAGCACTTTGAATTTTGCTATTTTTTCATAGTGGTTGTTTTGCATAATGTGATACCATCTGTTTACTGAGATCTTTCTGCACATACTATATATATATATATATATATATATATATATATATATATATATATATATATATATATATATATATATATATATATATATATATATTCTTTCTTTCTTTCAACAAATCGGCCGCTTCCCACCAAGGCGGGGTGGCCCAAAGAGAAAAACAAAAGTTGCTCTTTTTAACTTTTGTAATGTATACAGGAGAAGGGGTTACTAGCCCCTTGCTCCCGGCATTTTAGTCAACTCTTACGACACGCATGGCTTACGGAGGAAGAATTCTGTTCCACTTCCCCATGGAAATAAGAGGAAATAAGAACAAGAACTAGTAAGAAAATAGAAGAAAACCCAGAGGGATGTGTATATATATGCTTGTACATGAATGTGTAATGTGACCTAAGTGTAAGTAGAAGTAACAAGACATGCCTGAAATCTTGCATGTTTATGAGACAGAAAAAAGACACCAGCAATCCTACCATCATGTAAAACAATTACAGGCTTCCGTTTTACACTCATTGGGCAAGACGGTAGTACCTCCCTGGGTGGTTGCTGTCTACCAATCTACTACCTAGTTGTGGTTGCAGGGGTCGAGACATAGCTCCTGGCTCCGCCTCTTCAGTGGCCGCTACTGGGTCACTCTCCCTGCGCCATGAGCTTTATCATACCTCTTCTTAAAGCTGTGTATGGAACCTGCCTCCACTACATCGCTTCCCAAGCTATTCCACTTCCCGACCACTCTGTGACTGAAGAAATACTTCCTAACATCCCTGCGATTCATCTGAGTCTTCAACTTCCAACTGTGTCCCCTTGTTGCTGTGTCCCATCTCTGGAACATTCTGTCTCGGTCAACCTTGTCAATTCCTCTCAGTATTTTATATGTCGTTATCATGTCCCCTCTATCTCTCCTGTACTCCAGTGTCGTCAGGTCGATTTCCCTTAACCTCTCCTCGTAGGACATACCCCTTAGCTCCGGGACTAGTCTTGTTGCAAACCTTTGCACTTTCTCTAGCTTCTTTACGTGCTTGGCTAAATGTGGGTTCCAAACTGGTGATGCATACTCCAGTATGGGCCTAACGTACACAGTGTACAGGGTCCTGAACGATTCTTTATTAAGATGTCGGAATGCTGTTCTTAGGTTTGCTAGGCGCCCATATGCTGCAGCAGTTATTTGGTTGATGTGCGCCTCAGGAGATGTGCCTGCTGTTATACTCACCCCAAGATCTTTTTCCTTGATTGAGGTTTGTAGTCTCTGGCCCCCTAGACTGTACTCCGTCTGCGGTCTTCTTTGCCCTTCCCAAATCTTCATGACTTTGCACTTGGTGGGGTTGAACTCCAGGAGCCAATTGCTGGACCAGGCTTATGTGTGTGTGTGTGTGTGTGTGTGTGTGTGTGTGTGTGTGTTTGTGTGTTTGTGTGTGTGTGTGTGTTGTGTGTGTGTGTGTGTGTGTGTGTGTGTGTGTGTGTGTGTGTGTATGTGTACGCAAGCGCGCGTGCTCACTAGCCACTGGTCTCTTCATAACAGATCGATTGCTAATATGCTGTTGACTGACTGTGACCGAGAAAATAACCATTTGCCCCACGCACCGTGAAAATAAGCGCTCTTCCCATGCACCAGGAAAATAAGCGCTCTTCCCACGCACCATGAAAATAAGCGCTTTTCCCACACAGCATGAAAATAAGCGCTCTTCCCACGCACCATGAAAATAAGCGCTCTTCCCATGCACAATGAAAATAAGAGCACTTCCCACGCACCATGAAAATAAGCGCTCTTCCCACGCACCATGAAAATAAGCGCTCTTCCCACGCACCATGAAAATAAGCGCACTTCCCATGCTCCATGAAAATAATCGCTCTTCCCATGCACCATGAAAATAAGCGCTCTTCCCACGCACCATGAAAATAAGCGCTCTTCCCACGCACCGTGAAAATAAGCGCTCTTCCCACGCACCGTGAAAATAAGCGCTCTTCCCACGCACCATGAAAATAAGCGCTCTTCCCACGCACCATGAAAATAAGCGCTCTTCCCATGCACCATGAAAATAAGCGCACTTCCCACGCACCATGAAAATAAGCGCTCTTCCCACGCACCATGAAAATAAGCGCTCTTCCCACGCACCATGAAAATAAGCGCTCTTCCCACGCACCGTGAAAATAAGCGCTCTTCCCACGCACCGTGAAAATAAGCGCTCTTCCCACGCACCGTGAAAATAAGCGCTCTTCCCACGCACCGTGAAAATAAGCGCTCTTCCCACGCACCATGAAAATAAGCGCTCTTCCCACGCACCATGAAAATAAACGCTTTTCCCACGCACCGTGAAAATAAAAGCTAGCCTTAAGCACCTTGAATGCTTGTTTTTCATGGGAATCACGACAAGGTTGGACTACTAAGTATGTGAAGAAGGTTGATACACTGACCAGCAACGATTGTGAGTTTATTAAAGAAATTGTTACATATAAATATAATATATATATATATATATATATATATATATATATATATATATATATATATATATATATATATATATATATATATATATATATATATATATATTGGATTTCTTCCTGAAGCCATTTTAATATTCCACTTCCCCTACCATCCCATCTTTTCATTCTTTTATTTTTAACAATAGGTATATTTTATTACATAATATGGTACAAAAGATTTAAGAGATACATTGTTGATGAATTATGGCATATACAGTACATGAGGTGTGAGAGCTACATGTCTAGTACATATTGTTACATGTTTGTCACTGATTATAATGCGAAAATCTCATCCAGCTCTAAAGAGCTGGAGCGCGTGCCCAAAATACAGCATGCATTACCCCTCTGAGCAGCAGCGCTGAGTGGCTGGAACAGAAAACTAGCTGCCCTGGGATCCCTAGTTACCCTGTTGAGTCTTTTGCCCAGCTCCTTGAGGAACTTAGGTGCACTTTTCCCACAGGAGCCAAGGGTCTCCTAGCCTATGGGAACAAACATATACTGATGGGCAAGTTCTCCGTATTTTCTCAACTTTTAGGACTCCCTGGTGTATTGGAGATAGGTATCAGCTACTTCACTGCCACAAATACACCTGTGTTCGGCGAGAATAGGGGCGGCAAGTCGAAAAGCAACACCAATGCGGATGGTCTGTGGGTCGAGGCGTGTACCAAGGCAGGAGTTGGGAACAGCTAACAGAAAGTCCCCTGCATGAGAAGCTCTCACTGCCAGGAGGCGGGCTCTATCCTTCCCTGACACACTCTGAAGCATTTTTGAGGCTATATTCTCTACTAGTGATCCATCCCAGTGCGACTGTTTGTTGTTGTTGGGGGGAGCAGGTCTGGTTTCAGAGCCTGTTAGATTATCCCAGATTCTGGCTCCGTGAACGAACTTTTGGTCATGAACTCCAATCTTGTCCCTAAGATGTTCAGGGAGAATCGCTGCTACAAGCCCTCTGGATGTATATATATATATATATATATATATATATATATATATATATATATATATATATATATATATATATATATATATATATATATATATATATATATATATATATATATATATATATATATTACACTGTTGCTGCCAAAGATGAGGCCAAAGCCCAAGCACTAAGATACAAGCACTCAACAAGGGACACCATAATCGTTAGCAACAACCCTCAGGAAGACCTCATCATTGGACAATGAATTTTGCCAGAATCAGAAGTCTATAAGGCGATAGTGTCATTTCCAGTAGGATCTGCAGGGGGTTACACTGGAATTCGACCATAACACCTCATATAGATGGTAAATCCAGTACTCGGCGCATCTGCATCAATACTTTTCTCTGAGTTAACAACTGTCTGGCTGGGCGGATTCAGACCCATTGCTGTTGGTAACACTCTTCGCCGTCTCGTTGCCAAATTAGCAGTAAGAAACGTTCGCCTAGAAGCTGTCAGTTTACTCTAGCCACCCCAAGGGCCTACATCTTACCAGAAGACAAGGCAGTAGTCAAACTTGACTTTAGAAATGCTATTAATATGGTGAAAAGAGATGTGGTCAAGCCAATCGTTCGGGATCGGTTCCCCAGTCTTTTTCCCATCATTTCAGCTGGCTACAGCAAACCCTCAATTCTTTTGCTTGGCGAACATGAAATTCCATCATCAGAGGGTGTTCAGCACAGTGACCCACTCGCTCCGTTTCTCTTCTGATGAGTACACCAAACAGGGAGTAGAATGAAATTAGCTTAGAGGCGTCCACACCACCGAATGTCCTTGGGTAGCGAGTACAATATTCAGTTCTACTGGATCCGCTACTCTTAAGGATTATGTGGTTCAGTGGACTAGAGCGTCATGTGTTTTCGCTCATTTTGAGGCGGGCCAAAGCATCATGGGTTCGACCCCTGGCTAGTGCAGTGTAGTTATTGAAATATATATATATATATATATATATATATATATATATATATATATATATATATATATTAAGGGTAATTTCTGCCGAATAAGCAGAGTGAAAATTTGCTTATGCAATAAATTTGCGAAAATCAATCTAAAAATGACGAAAAAATATCTAATTGATTTTAAGCAATATTAAATATATTAAAACTGATATATGATGAGTATAATTGCATTTGACTAAAAATAATTATGCTGGTTTAAGTTGCATTAAGTGCGAATGCTAAGTTGTTTTTGGTCAAAAAAATATATTTTTTTACATTATTGTTAATGAAAAAAATGTATCTATCAATCCTCAATTTTTTCGAAAAGTCCAATTTTCAAGGGAGTTCGACCTATTTGGCAAATTCAGTTTATTAGCCACGACACTCACACTCTGTGAATGTAAGTGTTTTTGAGGGCTACACAAGGGTAATGCAGGGGTTATCAAGTGTGTCAGGGTAGTGAACAACCCTTGAAGCGATTTACGAGTTGCCCTGAGCCACATAAGTGTGGGGAGAGCCATAATTTTATAAGTGAACTAGAAATAAATATTTGGTGGCGGGATCAGTGGGCCTAGTGTGCTCCAGGCGACGTTGCCACGTGTGTCACCCTGGATATTAAAGTGAAATAAATATGTGACAAGTGAAAGAAATACAGTGAATAGATTATATTATATATCGACAAGAAACGAAAGTGGATATACTCCAGAACATCACATCGAGTTGGACAATCTACAGGATACTACACGCTGGACAAGCTGCATCGCATCGCAAGTATTCACCTATGCGTGGTTTTCGGGGTGTCGGGTGTAAGTTCCAATTACCTAACCGCTAAGCTGTTTGTGAACGGTCAACTCTCATAGTAAGATAAGGAATAGGATATCAAGTACTCGGTAACAAATAGCAATTGGTAATTTCTAGTAGAAATGGGTGAGCAGACAGGTGAATCATAGAATACATTAACTAGTAGATCAGGTGTGTCAGGTCAGGCCAGGTAGAGGAGCACTGTAGACTAGAGTAACGTGTTACTCGCAGACCCCACATACACACATACATACATACACACTCATACACTATAACACAATTTCACAACTACTTTTCACACAATAAATCCACACACACACACACACACACACACACACAAACACACCGGTGTCACTTACATGTATAGTGTGCAAAGTCCTGGAGAAAATCATCAGGAAAAGAATGGTGGAGCACCTCGAGCTGAACAGGATAATAAACACAAGACAGCACGGATTCCGGGAAGGCAAATCCTGTGTAACAAACCTCCTAGAGTTCTATGATAAAGTAACAGGGGTAAGGCAAGAGAGAGAAGGGTGGGTTGATTGCATTTTCCTGGACTGCAGGAAGGCCTTCGACACAGTTCCTCACATGAGATTAGTAAAGAAGTTGGAAGAATAAGCATGTATAACAGGAAGGGCACTGGAATGGATCAGGGAATACCTCACAGGGAAGCAACAACGGGTCATGGTGCGTGATGAGGTATCACAGTGGGCGCTTGTGACGAGCGGCGTACCGCAGGGGTCAGTCCTAGGACCAGTGTTATTCTTGGTATATGTAAACGACATGACGGATGGGATAGACTCAGAAGTGTCTCTGTTCGCAGATGATGTGAAAATAATGAGGAGAATCACATCGGAAGAGGACCAAGCATGACTTCAAACAGACCTGAACAAGCTTGACATCTGGTCTAGCAACTGGCTTCTCGAATTCAATCCCACCAAATGCAAAGTCATGAAGATCGGAGAAGGACAAAGAAGACCGTTGCCAGAGTACAGGCTAGGTGGACAAGGGCTACAAACCTCGGCAAAGGAGAAAGACCTTGGGGTGAGTATAACGCCAAGTACGTCTCCGGAGGCACACATCAACCAGATAACTGCGGCAGCATATGGGCGACTGGCAAACCTAAGATTAGCGTTCCGTTACCTAAACAAGGAATCGTTCAAGACACTGTACACCGTGTACGTCAGGCCCATACTAGAATATGCAGCACCAGTCTGGAACCCACACCTGGTCAAGCACGTAAAGAAACTAGAGAAAGTGCAAAGGTTTGCGACAAGGCTAGTTCCACAACTCAGGGGTCTGTCCTATGAAGAAAGGTTGAGGGAAATAGGACTAACAACACTGGAGGAAAGAAGGGTCAGAGGAGACATGATATCGACATACAAAATACTGAGGGGAATCGACAAGGTAGACAGGGACAGGATGTTCCAGAGAGGGAACACAGAGCCAGGAGCTGAGTCTCGACCCCTGCAACCAAAATTAGGTGAGTACAATTAGGTGAGTACACACACAAAGGCGATGGGGCCGGATAACGTCTCTCCATGGGTCCTGAAAGAGGGAGCAGAGGAGCTATGTGTACCCTAACAATGGAAAAATAAACACATAAGCAGTATAATGTGATCCTTTATTGACAACGTTTCGCCCACGCAGTGAGCTTTATCGAGTCACAGACAGATCTACCTGGAAAAATGAGCAACATGGAGATATATATAGGACTGTACCCTATATATATCTCCATGTTGCTCATTTTCCAGGTAGATCTGTCTGTGACTCGATAAAGCCCACTGCGTGAGCGAAACGTTGTCAATAAAGGATCACATTATACTGCTTATGTGTTTATTTTTCCATTGTGTCGGTATTTTATACCATTTATTTCCATCGTACCCTAACAATGATCTTCAACACATCTATCGAAGCAGGGCAAATACCCGAGGTATGGAAGACAGCAAATGTAGTTCCAATTTTTAAAAAAGGAGACAGGAACGTAGCACTAACCTACAGACCAGTGTCACTGACATGTATAGCATGCAAGGTCATGGAGAAGA
Source organism: Cherax destructor (assembly GCA_009830355.1). Taxonomy (NCBI): domain Eukaryota; kingdom Metazoa; phylum Arthropoda; class Malacostraca; order Decapoda; family Parastacidae; genus Cherax; species Cherax destructor. The sequence goes on from WNWK01006511.1 coordinate 101,338, forward strand.
TAGTCAGGAGAAGAGTGGTGGAGCACCTAGAAAGGAATGAGCTTATCAACGATGGCCAGCACGGTTTCAGGGAGGGGAAATCATGTGTCACAAACCTACTGGAGTTCTATGACAGGGTGACAGCAATAAGACAAGAGAGAGAGGGGTGGGTAGATTGCATATTCTTGGACTGTAAGAAGGTGTTTGACACAGTTCCACACAAGAGATTATTGCAAAAGTTGGAGGACCAGGCAGGGGTAACAGGGAAGGCACTACAATGGATCAGGGAATACCTGTCAGGAAGACAGCAGCGAGTCACGGTACGTGGTGAGGTGTCAGAGTGGGCGCCGGTGACGAGCGGGGTTCCACAGGGGTCAGTCCTGGGACCAGTGCTGTTTCTGGTATTTGTGAACGACATGACGGAAGGAATAGACTCCGAAGTGTCCCTGTTTGCAGATGATGTGAAGCTGATGAGAAGAATTCAGTCGGACGAGGACCAGGCAGAACTACAAAGGGATCTGGACAGGCTGCAAGCCTGGTCCAGCAATTGGCTCCTGGAGTTCAACCCCACCAAGTGCAAAGTCATGAAGATTGGGGAAGGGCAAAGAAGACCGCAGACGGAGTACAGTCTAGGGGGCCAGAGACTGCAAACCTCAATCAAAGAAAAAGACCTTGGGGTGAGTATAACACCAGGTACATCTCCTGAGGCGCACATCAACCAAATAACTGCTGCAGCATATGGGCGCCTAGCAAACCTAAGAACAGCATTCCGACATCTTAATAAAGAATCGTTCAGAACCCTGTACACTGTGTACGTTAGGCCCATACTGGAGTACGCAGCACCAGTTTGGAACCCACACCTAGCCAAGCACGTGAAGAAGCTCGAGAAAGTGCAAAGGTTTGCAACAAGACTAGTCCCAGAGCTAAGGGGTATGTCCTACGAGGAGAGGTTAAGGCCTGACGACACTGGAGGACAGGAGGGATAGGGGGGACATGATAACAACATATAAGATACTGAGGGGAATTGACAAAGTGGATAGAGACAGAATGTTCCAGAGATGGGACACAGCAACAAGGGGACACAGTTGGAAGTTGAAGACTCAGACGAATCACAGAGATGTTAGGAAGTATTTCTTCAGTAACAGAGTGATCGGGAAATGGAATAGTTTAGGAAGTGATGTAGTGGAGGCAGGCTCCATACATAGCTTTAAGAAGAGGTATGATAAAGCTCATGGCGCAGGGAGAGTGACCCAGTAGCAGGGAGAGAGAGGACCTAGTAGCAATCAGTGAAGAGGCGGGGCCAGGAGCTATGGCTCGACCCCTGAAACCACAAATAGGTGAGTACACACACACACACACACACACACACACACACAAACACATACACACACACACACACACACACACACACACACACACACACACACGCGCGTAAAGAAACTAGAGAAAGTGCAAAGGTTTGCGACAAGGTTAGTTCCACAAAGAAACTAGAGAAAGTGCAAAGGTTTGCGACAAGGTTAGTTCCACAAAGAAACTAGAGAAAGTGCAAAGGTTTGCGACAATTTTAGTTCCACAACTCAGGGGTCTGTCCTATGAAGAAAGGTTGAGGGAAATAGGACTAACAACACTGGAGGAAAGAAGGGTCAGAGGAGACATGATAACGACATACAAAATACTGCGGGGAATCGACAAGGTAGAAAGTGACAGGATGTTCCAGAGAGGGAACACAGAAACAAGGGGACACAACTGGAAGCTGAAGAATCAGATGAGTCAAAGGGATGTTAGGAAGCATTTCTTCAGCCAAAGAGTAGTCAGGAAGTGGAATAGTCTAGAGAAAGATATAGTGGAGGCAGGAACCATGCATAGTTTTAAGACGAGGTATGATAAAGCTCATGGAGCAGGGAGAGCAGAGATCCAGTAGCGGACAGCGAAGAGGCGGGGCCAGGAGCTGAGTCTCGACCCCTGCAACCACAATTAGGTGAGTACACACACACACACACATTAACTGGTAGGTCAGGTGTGTCAGGTCAGGCCAGGTAGAGAAGCACTGCAGACGACATGTCACTCGCAAACTCCACATACACACCCATACACCATAACACACAATTTCACCACTACTTTTCACACAACGCACACACACACACACACACACACACACACACACACACACACACACACACAACACACACACACACACACACACACACACACACACACACAACACACACACAATACAGTCACAAAACACACATCACACATCGTGTTAACAGTCACGCGCGTTTTGAGCTCCGCTAAATTGGGTCTTATAGTGTGGTCCTAGAGGGAATCCGAGTGCAACAAACAGGCGTGGGCATAGGTCAAAGTGTCATACTCATTTAAAACCAAAAAGCAGGGAAATACGAGTGATCACAGAGGAAAAAAACACAGTAAATAGTGAAAGTGCCAGTGAGGGGAGACGGAGATAGGCCTAACAGCGGTTGCCACACAGCAGGAAGTGGAGAATATATTGTAGTGAACTATAACGCAGTTAGGAGCATATCTACTGGAGGTACCCAAGTAAGGGAGACAAGTGCAAGGTAAGCAGTGAGGAATACGGTGATTGCATACAGTGAGCCCAACAGAAAAGAAACGAAGAGGTACAGTACCCAGAAGGGTGCCACCGAAGGAGAATATCGACAAACAGCGACCAGACCCAGCAGACATCGGATGTAAGGTACAAAATCCTAATTGTGGTTTACAGGTTTGCAGGTTTCTGGCCCAAAGTTGCTGACGCTGTGGGGAAAATCCCTGCTCGGAGAAGCTGATTTCATACGTATTTCATAGGTAGGAAGACAAGTCAGGGTAGTAGTGGTCGCAGGGCTACCAACCAAATGTACACATGTGTATGCACGCACACACACACACATACACTTGAATTAGTCGGGATATAGATGTAGTATACCATACAGTTGTTCGTGTATTAGCAATAATATTATTATCAGTATATAAGTAGTAACTTTTAGTAGCAGTGCTTAGTAGTATTCTAGAATTAGAATTAGAATTAGAATAGGTAGAAACTGTGGACGAGGTGCCAAGACGCACACACACACACACACACAAAGGGAATGCGGACAAAAAAGAACTCTTGTATGCACAGGCACTATCAGACAAACGTGGGGCATCAGACACAGTCAAAGAGAATGCAGAGAAAAAAGATGAACTCTTGTATGTTCAGGCACTGTCAGACACTCGTGGGGCCCGAAGCAAGAGGAGTAGGATACCAACACCAGTCAAAGGGAATGAGGAGAAAAAAGAAGAACTCTTGTATGCACAGTCACTGTCAGGGACCCGAAACAAGTTGAGCAGGATACTAACACCACATGAAAGGGATATGGAAAAAGAAGCCAGGGACAAGAAGGGCAATACAGAAGCAACACATGAGGGCGCAGCAACAACACATGCAAGGGTAGATAAAACAGCAGGCACACTAAACGCAGAGACCCCAAAAAGACAAAGAAGTGGACAGGGGCAAAGGAGTAGGCTGGACACGCAGAGGAACACAGGGGCTACAACCATGACAGAACTGGAAGACGCTAAGGGAGACAATGTGGGAGGAGGAAAGGGAGAGGTTGATATTTATCTACGGCCTTAAGGAAGTAGAAGGGGTCACTCATGACAGAAGAAAA